>OY755215.1:10812905-11012567 GCA_963576765.1 Draba incana | reverse complement strand
TGTAGAAATATGAGCCTCACGGCATTGAGATCAACAAGAAGAAATATTCATACATTTATCGTTTCTATCAGGTTTTGTTGCCCTTTTTGTAAATCTTCAATTGATCTTTGAGTTGTTGAATATGTCCACGACTCGGTTTCGCGTAGCACGTAATTCACGGGCTGACAGACTGACGAATTGTGCACGGATAGTTGATTATAATGTTTCTTTTGTAAGCTCACAACCACTTGCTTGAGTAACCAATTAGGGATGAAGAGTCTGTCTTATTTTATTGTTGGGAAAAAAAATGAAAATTATGGGTAAGGTTGGAATGCCGGTCGGACGTTTAATCCACATGGAAAAAAGGTTAAAACTCCAAAAACTGTTCGCAGTGTGATAATCTATGCTAAAAAGAAGGATTAATATTTGTATCATGAGCAATAATTTGCACAGTAATACTATACTTTCCTTTCTTTTTTTTTGGCATAAAGATTATTTCGTTATTTAAACCTTAGTTGTTATGTTTCGCTAGCATTTAAATATTTTCATTTATAAATACATATCTAGATTGTTAGTTTTACGTGCGTAAAGCACTAAAATAAAATCTTAATGTTGAGACAGGTGATAACATAACCTAAAATGAATGAAATATCTACCCAAGTCTTGAAAAAGAACAATCTACCACAAGTATCTACATATATATCCTTATAAGTTATAATTAATATCTATAGTAGAACAGTACCGGAGTTTGCACTGGAATATATTTGAAGCCGTGAGTTGGAATTTGGTGTTGCTCATTTAAAAAATAAGAAGATTATATAGTACGTAGTGGGAGGAATATGGGACAGGCTGATATCTCCAAGAGAAGAAGATAAAACAGGTAAGAACGTAACGTAATATAGATGAGCGCATCTTAGCCAAATCCATGCACCGACTCTTTGACCACTGACTTAGTCAATCACTAGCCGATTTCACATTATTCTTCATTTCGATATTAATTATTATTTTTGCATAGACAAAAGAAAAACTCTCTCTTGTATGGATTATCACAACTCCGATTCTCGAAAGAAAAAAAAATATATATATATATATATATATATTTTACATTTAACCCAAGATATCTCAACCCAAGAATAGGTCACATTATTCTAGATTTAAATATTATTTTTGATTATAGCGAAAAAAATTATCTACAAATATAAAATTAGTTTGTAAACTTCGTATGAATAGACGAGAAATTACTTTACTTATTTTCAATTCCTTAATTTTATAAAACTTTTAAATGGTTGTATAATTTAACTGATAAAGAAAACTTCTCAAATTTATAGATATAAATAAATATACTTTTTTGACATCAAAAGATACTGTTTATAGGTGTAATAGAAATGGATATCCAACTTTTTTATAAATTTAGTTTCATGGTTTACTCCGCATTTAACATATATTGTATTTTTTTTTGTCAACCAACATGTACTGTATTAGATTCTACGTAAATGATATAATTTTAGTAGCAATTTTTAAAATTTCTCATAAAAAGTTAGATACAAATGTTTGGTTGGATTTTAAAATATTTTATAATGACAAAATGTACATATATATTAACTTTTTAAACTAAAAATAATAAAAATTCAAACATCCATTTGATAAACAAGACTGTTGCAAATTCATATATTTTTGAGTGGTTCATAAACATTTCATTTGAACATCTAAATTTTTTTTCCCAATCATCTATTTCAATTATTCATGTCCACTTATTTTAATGTTTGTACAATTGGTAACTAATGAGCTTTTGAACCACACCACCTTCTAAAAAAAAAGTAACAAATAAGAGCCTACATGTTGTGCGACTTATCCCCCGCCGTGATTGTATGGATTTTTACACACCCAATACATAGACCAAAGAATAAGTTTAAACCTCAAAGTACTTAGTTGTCAATTCGTCATTCAAGTTTTCAAACATTCAACGGTCAATTTTTCCGATTCCTAACAGCTTGCGAATAATAATACGACTCCACCTTAAACCTTCTCCATTATTCTCCTATTATTAATTTCCCGTGATTTCTCTTTTTCCTTTTTAACCTATATAAATTAACTTTGACCCAACTCGCGTTCGAGAAGCGTATGACTCTGACCACATATTTATTATTATTACGTTACAAAACATATATAAATCTCATCCCCCACTTTGTTGTCCCTTCATTACTAAGACAACGGTCAAAGAATTCTAACTGTTTATTATTATGGGACTTTCGTTGAGACTGAGACGGCGAGGAGGAAGCAAAACGGAGTTAATTCCGGTGATGGCTTTCTCGGAGGAAGTAGAGACAACAATCCCGTCGCAGTTTCAGTGTCCGATCTCTTACGACCTAATGAAAGATCCGGTCATCGTTGCTTCCGGGATCACTTACGACCGTGAAAACATCGAGAAATGGTTCGAGTCAGGGAACAAGACATGTCCCGTGACCAACACGGTCCTAACCACTTTAGAACAGATCCCTAACCACGCGATTCGAAGAATGATTCAAGGATGGTGCGTTTCGAGCAAAGGCTCGTCGTTAGATCGTATCCCTACGCCACGTGTCCCAATCACGAGCCATCAAGCGGTCGAGATTTGCGCGAAGTTATTGTCTGCGACGCAGCGTGGGGACCACGTGGGATGTGTGGAGATGGTGAAGAAATTGAAGAGACTGGTGAAAGAGAGCGAGAGGAATAGGAAATGTTTGAAAGGAAACGGCGTCGGATTGGTGCTTTGCGTTTGTTTCGACGCGTTTTCCGAAAACGCAGACGCGAATTTGCTATTGGAGGATGTTTTGTTTTTGCTGACGTGGATGTTTCCGATTGGATCAGAAGGTCAGGGGAGATTAACTTCCACGACGTCGTTTCATCGCTTGGTGGGTTTTGTGAGGAGAGGTGATCAAAACGCTGCGTTTTTGGTGAAGGAGCTTTTATCTCTCGACGAAGAACACGTTCACGCGTTGCTAGCGATCGATGGAGTCGAAGAAGCGTTCGTGAGATTGATTCGTGAATATGTATGTGAATCGTCTTTGATTTCGATCCATCACATGATCTCTAGAAAACCAGAGATCGTTTCGAGGTTTATCGAATTGGATCTGGTGAATATAACGGTTGAGATGCTAGTGGATTCGGAAAATAGCGTTTGCGAGAAAGCGTTAATGGTTCTAGAGGCGATTTGCGAAACCAGTGAAGGGAGAAAAGAAATTAGAAGAAACGAATTAGTGATGCCGATTTTGGTGAAGAAGATTCTGAAGATTTCGGAGTTTGCGAAGAAGAAATTGGTTTCGATCATGTGGAAGATGTGTAAAACTGGAAAAGGATTAGAGATTGAAGAAGCTTTGAGATTAGGTGCGTTTAAAAAGCTCGTAGTGATGTTACAAGTTGGATGTGGAGAAGCAACCAAAGAAAAAGTTACAGAGTTGTTGAAGATGATGAACAAACAAATGAAGACTGAAGGCTTTATTGAACATTCTGATTCTTCCATTGAGTTTAAACATCTAAAGAAACCATTTTGAAGTTTCCAAAAAAAATTTGTACAAAGAAAAACAATTTTGTTACAATTTCAAAAAAACAAATTGATTAGTATTTACAACAAGAATTGATCAGTAAAGAAATTTTCTTCTGAAGGGAACATGATTGCAAAGTAGTTATCTGGTGCTTCAAGTAGTAACATGTTCTCTGTATTAGGAAACTCATATTTTGGCTGCAGAACTCTTCTTTCTTGTTCTGCAAATTCGTCGCAGCAATTCGAACAAACGAAAAGTGGAGGCAAAGTATCTGAATCATCGATTCCGCAGCATCTTGTATGTTGCCAAATCTCGCAAACGTCGCAAGCCACCATTCGTTCTCCATCATCATCTCTTGCTCTACAAACACATTTCACCATCCATGTATCACATCCACCTTGAAACTTGAGTTTTGATCCCAAATCAATCCCAAATCCTCTCACTGTTAAAACAGAACCAGACTCTATTCTTCCAAACAGTAACTTCCTATCATCACCACCATCTTCCATGTCTTCTTCTCTAAGCTCATCAATCTCATTCACCACAAAATCTGTCAAGATGCAGTAAGTGTCCCTGAAAGTTTCTTCAATGGCTTGCTTTAGATCAAACACTGTTGCTTGTAATGAGACTGCGACTAATTCACCTGGAGGTAGCTCTGTGAACTGTTCTGATCTCAAATCAGTCAAACTCGGATTGATACGACAAACAAACCGAAAGATTTTTTCATTGTTGTCCCATAAAGGCCATTCCTTTACGAAATGTTTACTGTCTAGGACTACTTGCGTTGCAGCTCTCACTGATTTGGATTCCGGGTAATTCAATAGCACATTTGTGTATAGTAACAACAAATCTCCATGAACATCAGCTCCAGGTTTTGATTCAGCGACAAGCCTCAAAGGAACCACCTCTAGCGCAGTTTTTTTCTTCGGTTCTATCAGTTTCATTGCATCGTCAAGCTCTTGAATTGTGTAATGCAGAATCCGTGTAAGAGGATCAACATAACGCCTGACCAAAACATTCCCAACGACCACATTGTTCATCGACTTCAACACGTAATCTAGCAAACCGGTATCTCCAATATGCAATCTAGCTGAATCCCTAACATCTTGCCGAGTCATACCATTCTGATTCAGTGCTTTCATTTCTTTCAGTGACTCTACAATCACTTCAGCTGCGTATTCCAATCTTCTCACAGGCCATCTACTACCCAAACTAGCCGCTACATCGCTGTAACTTCGATATCTCAGAGATTTCTCGTTTTCTGCCACATCGCTTTTCTTTAAAAACAGCCTGCTTGATCTTTTTTTGCAAGGGGACTCTGTTGGGGGAGGAGTTGCAGGAAGCTTACTCTTTTGTGGAGAATGAGACTTGATTATGAGCATGAACCGCAAAAGATCTTTCAACGTCTTTAAGTTCCCTTCACTCATTTCTCGGTAGTAACGGATAATCTGTTTGATTCCTTTCGATTCTTTATGATCATTGAAGTCAAACACAATCCGATCAAGCTCGAGGGAACTAAGTAGCTCTATAGCATTCTCGTAATCAATCTTAGTCACACCGTAGCTTCCACGGCAAAATTTATAGCCCCACCGTCCAAACCAAGAATGGCCATATGCTACTCCGTATAACAACCGAAGATCCAGTGATCGCTTCTTCGATAGATCTTCGACAGTAACCATCCTACAAGAACAGTCTTTCAATCTCCAATACAAGGAAAACTCAACAAACACAGAGAGAAGAAAAACGTTCATATACCTTGCACCGAGATTAGAACATAAACGATCCCAAAGGTCGAGAATTTCTCTTCCGTGCAAGTGTTTCGACCCTCCTTCCATTCCATTGATGCATATCAAATGCCCAAACCCATTAGTGTGGATCAGTCCATGTAGAAGATGAGATTGAAGATCAAACACATCTTCATCTAAAGGCATGTTCCACTCAGTATCAATTGGTATAATCAAATGATATTTCCTCTTTGATACGAAGTGATTACTCCAACCTCAACAAACATAAACCACATCACAAAAAACTCTATCTCAGTCGTTAATCATCACTATTAACAGAGATAAATGCAAAATTCCCAGTTTTCACATCTTTAGATCGACGCATACTCATCAATACCCAGAATCTGGATTTAACAACAACTCGTAACCCAATTCTTAAATTCTCCATAAACACTATCTCGCAGTTCATGAAATTCAGAGAAAAGCCCTAATCCAATCGTGAAGTATCTTTAGATTGATGCAAATTCAAACAAAAAACAATACCCAGAATCAATTGAACAATATAGATTCCAATTGCGAAACCCTAATTCTTAAAATCTCTCCGAAAACACCAAATACGAACATCCGATTCCAATCACCATATCATAAACTCGAAAACGAATAAACCCAGAAATCGAAAGTACCTGTGCATCGACATTGATCGCAGTACGGCTCCGGTGAGCGAATTACATCTTCTTCAATCGTATAGAGCGGAATCGTACAGTTCTTCGTCTCGTGGCTAAGTAGAGTACACCATACGGGCATTCCACGGATACTATACTCTTCCACCTCCGAGAATTCCCGGAGAAAAACCCTAATATTATCCCGGAAACTTCCGCTCCGGTTAATCGGAAACCCTTCTTCTCCGAATTGTTGCAGATTAATAACCCTAGGCTTCCTCTTTCTCTTCCGGCAAGTTTCGAGTATCGGAATCGGCATCGTTTCGAAGTGAATTCGTTCCTCTACGATCTCGAAATTAGGGTTCTGGGATCTTAATCATCAGCAGAGAACGAAGATCCTCTCTCTCTCTGGAATTTCCCCGCTCAATTTGAAACGAAGCTTAATGTGATAATACCCTCGAGGAAAATAAGTATTTACGTGAATGCCATCGATCTTGTTATCATCTCGTCAAGATCTAACGGTTGAAGATCGATTTTAGTATTAGATGCATCTTAGCCGTACATCACTGTAACTGTAAGTTGTTATTCATAACATCCTCAAATGCGTTGACTCCAGTCGGCAATCAGTCAACAAATTGAGAACCCTTTTAAGATGGAAGCAATATGCAAAGATTTTGTTTTTCTTTCTTTCACTTATATCATATTTTAAATTAAATAATTGTTTTAATAAGATGTGATAAACGCGACAAAAAAATACATTCAACAAAACAAAAATTGGATCAAACAATTACTAAATTTTTTCTTTTTTGATCAAACAGTTACATTCAATTATTTTTATTTGTACCATTTCTCAAACAGTTAGAGAATATATGATCATGAAAAAACTGTCTAAGAAACTTCAAAAAAACAAAAAAAAATCGCAAATAGCGATAGAGAAAGTCGAAAAACTTTGGTGAGGACTCCAAAAAAAAAAAAAAAACGAATTTCATCTAATACAATTTGGATAACGCCATAAGCATTGATTTGACTTCCCAAATAAATAAATAGAGTGAGAAGCGGTGGGCGTTCGGGTAACCATTCGGATTTCAGTTCGGTTAATTCGGTTATCGGGTTTTGGTTTTAAAAATATAATACTCATACTGGTATTTAAAAATTTCGGTTCGGTTAGTGTCGGTTTCGGTTCCAGATTGGGTTACCCGAAATACTCATAATTCCGTAAAGTTTTTCCAAATTTTGTTCAATTTATTTATTTTTAACTCAAGTTATCCGAAAAATAAATAACAAAATTGAAAATTGAAATAATGTACCTAATTATATTGATTATTTTAGCTAAATATACTCATAATTCCCGAATCGGCCGAAAAAACATTAAAAAAAGTTTATCAAAATTGCCTAAACTTTATGAAAATATTCGATCTTATATCTATATATATGTAGTTAATTTTATGTTTTGTGTAATTCGGATACCCGTTCGGTTCGGGTTCGGTTTTTTTGGTTTTAGGAATATAATACCTATTCGGGTATTTTATAAAATCGGGTTCAGTTCGGTTCGGATAATTTCGAGTCGGGTTCGGTTCGATTTTTTGGTTCCGGATATTTTGCCTACCCCTAATGAGAAGTATTATAATTAGAAAAGCTATATCTATTAAAAAGAAAGTTATATAAAAAACAATTACTGTGAA
Organism: Draba incana; assembly: GCA_963576765.1. Classification (NCBI taxonomy): domain Eukaryota; kingdom Viridiplantae; phylum Streptophyta; class Magnoliopsida; order Brassicales; family Brassicaceae; genus Draba; species Draba incana. The sequence goes on along the minus strand of OY755215.1, from coordinate 11,005,002 downwards.
ACCAATCAGATTTTTCTTTTCTTTTCCATTAAGTCTTGAGTCATAACTGGCTGAATTATTTGTTTGAATTTTCAAAAGTTTCACGTAGAAAACTCACTTTTTATTATTTGAGATTAACTCACTTTTGAAAAATCATAAAGAGGTGGCGAGAAATTTAGGTTGTTCGTGGACATTGAGTCACTCTTCCAATTAGGATTACTTAAACACATCTCTCTACCTCTCTTTTTATTCATCATCCATTCGTATTTCTTCTTTTCATCTCAACTCTAATTACAATATCAATTAACCAAAAAAAATCTTTCAATATTTCAAGATATATCGATACATATGGAAGATCCTGAGGTTCCTCGACATACAATCAATTGTGCAAGCATTCCTCTACTTGGTTGCATCATAGACACTCTTATTCATATTTTTACATCCTCTAACACAACCTCTTTTGACGAACAAGGCAAAGACTTCATCGACATGGCGGTTGCGGAAAATCGTGCAGCTCATAAACACTTTAGGCACCTCAGCTGTGCTAAACTCAGTTAGTCCTCATGTAAAGTAGTTTTTAATATCTATAGGTATTTTGTCTGTTTCATATCGTATATACAAAGATATTGAGAGCTATTGTAATATTAGTTTGCTATATATGTTATATAACTATGGTTTTGCATGAATGAAAATTATATTGAATTCATACTATATATGAGAAATTTTCAACTTGGATCAAGAATAATTTTGCATTTATTAACAATTATGAAAATAGGCCAAAAAAGAATTAAAATTAAAAAAAAGAGGCCACGTCTTTTCAAATTAAAAATATTGACTTATGTTGACATATTTATCTTTTCTTTAGTAATCTCCACTGTACTTGAAAAATTAAAAAGGAAAAATGAAACTCTCGTGTTGTCTCACGATGATATCGAAAGACTCAAGGAACGAATAAAGAGCGAGTGGCCGAGTGCACATCTATGCCTTCACTTGTCGACCTTTGTCATTGCCTACACTTACTATGGAATTGCTTCATGAAACCGTGAGGAGAAATCGAAGAGAGATCCGTGAGTTTCCTTTCCGTCGAAGATTTCATAGAACGGTTGGATCCGCCGCTTTCGCCGCCATAATTCGAGAATTGCGTGTTTACGGCAAGTAGCTACAGCCACAAGGCCACGGAGTTTGCCGAGGAGGAACCAAAATGCGGCTTCAACCTGAAGACTCGACACATCGAGCTTCTGCTTCGATCTACCCGAGACTCGAATCTTTTCTCAAACTTGTTTCTTTCTGAACTCTGAAACACTCTCTCCTTTGTGCTTTGTTCTAATTTTTCAATGAAGAAGACGAAGACGTGAATAAGTGGTGGTGATGTTGATTGTATTCATCTCAAACTCTGCGCCATCAAAACCAAAATCATCCAACTATTCTTTGTTCCCATGGCGTTGTCGTTACCCATCAAGATATTGTTGCCGTATCTCTTTTGTTGTTGTTCTATTTTTCCCCTCTTGATCTTGTTCAATGGGACATATCCTCATAATGTGGTCGGTGGATAACCAATAAGAAAACAACAATTCCATATGGATATTCTCAAGATATTAAATGCTCCAATATAAATGATCAACTAACAATCCAAATTTTTACATCACACGAAACAACCTAGTGTAAGGGGGAAGAAGAAAACAAGATCCTCCTATAAGGCATCTTTCAGGTCACATGAATTAAAATGTTCATCGTCTTCTATTAGAGAGTATTAAAAAAAGGATTAATATGTCATCTTCAGTCTATTTTTTAAAAAAACTTAAGTCTATTTTTTTAATTTTAATTTTTTTTTTGCCTACTTTAAAAATTTTTCCTTAACAATATTCCAACTACCCCTCTGTGATTATCATCGAATTGTAGTAGACATAATCTTCTATTTATTTCATCATCGCATACTGTCAAGTTGGAGAGTATAGTGTATTTTGGACCTTTAAGTGAGATCTAGCTAAAGCTCAAGAGGTTTTTCTGAAACAAATTTTGGATTAGTTGGTTTAAGCAAGGTAACAAAACCATTGAGTATTTTCATCAAAGCAAGTTGGAACACATGTATATCTTGTTAAATTTTGCATATGTCCCTATGACAAAACAAACGGCTATTGTGTCCAACTGTGTCATATTTCTATAGCCTACTTGGTGGTGCTTAAGATCAAGTCAACCCTTTCTGATGAAATCAATATAAGTGCATTGAACTCACATCCAAGGTAACTATGTAATATATCAAATCAGAATTCCTTATTAGCTCACCCAAAAAAAAATCCCACCAACCCATCACATAATTGTACGTAACAGAGAGTGAGATGTCACTGTTTGGAAGTTGCTAATGCATTCCAATAAATTCTCTCTAGCGGTAATTTAAAAGTCTAAAGCAAAGGGAATGCTAATTCTATCTCTCTGATCCCCATAAAAATTATAGGGCAGACTTCTACTGTTCTACAATGCTAATAAAGTCCCAACAAAATATATATGATTGAAAGGCTTTTTTTTTAATAATACAGTCCCAAAAAAATTACAGTATGGTCACTCAATCTCTCTTTGTTTATCGGTTGGTATAATGAACTGATCTCGGATGCTAGAGGCGATGGGACTGATCAAACCTCACCCCATGGCCACGAATCTCTTTTAACTGTTCCTACGACATTATGATTTTGTAGACGCGGGATGAGCATGAGAAAGACGTGTTCAAAAAGTAATATACGAGTCAAGAGGAAAAAAAAATTGAAACATTATAAAGACATAGCATTTGAGCTTATCTTCATGAGTATAATTAATGGAATTAAATTATCGTAAGGTGGTGAGTGATGACTAATAATAACATAGTCTGGTCCCATCATCACAACTCACAAGACAAGTGGAATAGAATTGTTGAAGCATGGAGCTGCCTAACTCCTTAAATTTCTATTTGCCCCTTTGAGATATGAGTTATCTCTGTACCATATAAGTTATAACAATATGTTATTATTTTGAAATTAGAATGAGTGATCCAAAGCACTTCGATGTTATGCTGTTCAATTTTCTTTGCAAATTTAAATCTTCAATCTCTTTGTCGACAACTCTCTAACACATCCATCCGGTGGGAGAAATTCATGTTTTTCCATAGATCTTATTATTTCATCTTTTTTAAACTCAACATTCGAACATTTTGTATGTTGTGAGATACTTATAATTATAAGTTGGAATTGTTGATGAGCTCTCATTGTTTGGATTTTAACAGGACATTCATGAACGTAGACATGGTCCTACCATAATTAAATCAATATAGTTATGAATACGGTTTCAGTTTCATTTGACAAAGACGTAATTATTTTCACAAGATTCAATAGACATATAAATGCATCAAATATCGTAATGTGTAGTGCAAACGATAGCTCACGTCAACGCGTTTTATCGATTTCAGTACTTCAAAAGTGATTCTAAATAAATACTTTGCTCAGTCCTCAATTTAAGTGGAAATCCTTTTTGGTAACCAACCAATTAATAAGACATCCATAGAAAGATGTAACCAGGGCCGGCTCACCTAGGAGATATATAATGCCATGGCCCCGGATCCTATCCAAGAATATTTACATTTTTTTAATTAAAATAATTTAGTTAAAATTTAACTATAAACAAAATAAAAGAGTCCATAAATATTTTTATAATGTAATTATTAATCTATAAAAAATATACAAAAAATTAAATTTAAAAGGTAAAATATTTTTTTTGCTTTAGGGCACATAGGGTCAGACTGTTTGACACTTATAGTAGAAAAGAAAAAAGAAGAAAAATAAATATACTGAGAATACTTAATTTTTTACCAGTCAGGTGGAAAAGAAAATAAAAGAAGGACGAAAAAAGTATACTCAAAACAGAAGAAAATGGCCTACTACAATTTGTAAGTGGAATGCATTTTCTTCCTAATTCTTCTATTTCTCATTTTTCTTTTCTTCCTAATTCTTTTCTTCTGAATTCTTCTCATTTTTTCTAAGTATCACCATTCACACCCATAATGAGGGAAAAATAACAAAAAAAAATTATAAAATAATCATAAATAAATAAAACAAATCTGGAAAAAAATCATTGTCTCAAACTTAAAAGAAAACGCGTTCCAAAATTCATATTGCTTTCGCCTCAATTTCGTTTGTTGTGTTTCCCATTTACACCGTGTCAAATGCGTCCTCGTCTTACAATTTTTGAATTTGTTTTTTATAACCTTATTAATTATTAAAATAGTATAATCACAAAGTTAACTGAATATTGCAGCTACATTCTTGAAGAAGCACTTACCTTTTTTTTTTTTGTCTGGATAATACTTTATTACATACTAATATTAGTATATTACACAAGTAGCCATTTGATTACATAAGATGAAGCACTTATTCGAGCAGATTTAGCTAGTCTATCAACATATCCTATTGTGCTTCTTGGAACATAAAAGAAACGAAATTTGTACAAAAGAGCAACATTACGAATGTCTTTGAGATACACTTACCTAATATTTGAAGAAGCACTTACTAATATTATCCAACTGTTTAAAATAATATAAATTGAAGGAGTGTTGAATCAAGATAAACCTTTTACCAAATAAGAAAAAAACTGAATTGATCGGATTCAAATCGTACTAGAAAAAGTATAACTAAAAATAAGCTCAAAATTTAATACAGATAGAATCATCGTATATTTTCTATATCTAAAAAATAATCTGAAACCAAATTCAAGTGGAAAGAAAAAGAAACAAATTAATCAAAATTTCATTTTACTTCAAAAATAATATTTTCCCTTTGCTTTTAAGTGATGTCGTAGAGTATTCTTTCAAACTAAGTGGTGTTTTCAAATTTATATGCAAATTTTTTTTTGTTATTTTTAACTCTTTGAATTAATTATATTCAAAGTTTTCAAAAAGAGGTTAATTTTCAAAACAAAAAAGATTTTGAGAATATTAATACAAATTTGAGAAATTTACCTAGAATAATCTACTTTTTTTGAAAAATAACTAGAATATTTCTCAAACTTTTTATTGTTCAAATAACCCACTTTATATTTGTTTTTTTTCAGAATACTCAAAATACCCTTATTAACTAATATCATGGCAGATTTTTTTTATGTGGTCAAATCTCTTTTTTTTTTATGGGCAGACGATCTCAAAATTTTCTTAACGCGTTAGCAAATTTAGCTATTAAATTTTCTAGTTCCTAAATATCTTATACCAATATCTAGGCAGAGTTTTCGAAAATCTTCCAAACATGTTGGCAGACTTGGATACTAATATGTTAGTCTGCCAATGTCTCGGCGAAATCTACTGTTTTGTAGTAGACGCTACAAAGTTTTCCAAATAAGTTGGTAGACTTAAAAATTAATCTACTAGTCTATGAATATTTTAGTCTGTGCTTTTCTGGCAAAGTTTACCAATTGTTTCGGTAAAGTATGTCAATTCCTCGGTAGAGATTACATTTTCTGGCAAAATCTACCAATATCTCTGTAGAGTCTGCCAATACTTTGGTTGAATTGTGTTAAGTAGATAATAATGAATTTTTTATTTTAGAAAAAATGAATTTTTAATTAGAGTAAATAAACCTTCAACATTATCTAATTACAAATAGAAAGAATAATAAACATGATTTGAACAAAAATAAAAGCGTTACGCCACGTATATTAAAATAGCCGGACGTGGTATCGGATATTTATGTTAAATAAATCAAGTCATTCTATTACAAACCTATCCGTTAAAACTGAATCTACAAATGCCACAATGCAAATGACACCACAACAATAATTCATATAACTAGCTAGTTCTTCGGAATAGATTTAATATCATATAGAGACGTTAAAAAATAAAATCATCATGACAAAAAACTTTTTTAGAGCCTTATTCCAACACCCTAAAACTAGAAAAAGAAAGCAAAAAAGTTATCGGCGATTAACGAGAGAGACCAAGAAAGAAAGTAAAAACTATATCAGAGTTTTAAGATGTAATATGTTTTAAGATGTAATATGTTATTTGGTTGAAGAAAAAAATTGCATTATGGAAGATGGTATTCTTTTTTTTTTTTTTTTAGACGATATTCTTTGTGCACTATTATAACGGTTTAATTGGTTCCAATATGTTGTTGAAGACAAAACGCTTTTATGTGATCTTTGTTGGATGATCAAATATCAACTTCTTACAGGTAAACGATAGTTTCGTTAGTCTTGCAAGATGAAACGATATTTACATAGCATGGCGACATATATATATATATATATATATTTTTTTTTTTGGGTCAAGCATGGCGACATATTATAGTATTATTTAAAAGTGTAAAATCAGCCCCAACAATTATTATTGACGTCATCCACCATTTAAACTTTTTCACTTATATCCTTCACTAACTTGTTTTTGCAATCCAAAAGAAAAAAAAAAATCTATTTACAAAACCGAAACAGTATTTATAAGAGATATCGTAATCAAACGTGTGTGTGCGTGTTGAAGTCTATGTTATATACACACTTCACCTTCCATTGCTTCTTCTCTACCCATCTCTCTCTCTCTCTCTCTCACACACAGTGAAAAACAAAAAATGTCTCCCATTTCAAAACCTTTCTTTTTCTTCTTCTTCTTCTTGAACTATGCTTCTTCTCTCTCTCTCCACCTCCCACTCACATCAGTCCCACTCAACTCTACCACCACCTCCGACTTCACCACCTCCCTCCTCTCCCGTCGTAACCCATCTCCGTCGTCTCCTCCGTACAACTTCCGGTCGAAATTCAAATACTCAATGGCCTTAATCATCTCTCTCCCAATCGGAACTCCTCCACAAACCCAACAAATGGTTCTCGACACCGGAAGCCAACTCTCTTGGATCCAATGCCACCGTAAAATAAAGCTTCCTCCTCCCAAAACCTCCTTCGATCCTTCTCTCTCCACTTCCTTCTCCGATTTGCCTTGCTCTCATCCTCTCTGTAAACCAAGAATTCCCGATTTTACCCTTCCCACTTCTTGCGACTCCAACCGTCTTTGTCACTACTCTTACTTCTACGCAGACGGGACCTTCGCTGAGGGTAATCTCGTCAAAGAGAAAATCACTTTCTCTAATACCGAAAGTACCCCTCCTTTGATCCTTGGTTGCGCTACTGAGTCTTCTGAAGACAGGGGTATTTTAGGTATGAATCGTGGTCGTCTCTCTTTCGTTTCCCAAGCTAAGATTTCGAAATTCTCTTACTGTATACCACCGAAATCGAACCGGCCCGGTTTTACTCCGACCGGTTCGTTTTACCTCGGGGAAAATCCGAATTCTCGTGGTTTTAAATACGTGTCGCTTTTGACTTTTCCCGAGAGTCAACGCATGCCGAATCTAGATCCTCTTGCGTACACTGTACCGATGATTGGGATTCGAATTGGAGGAAAGAAGCTTAACATTCCCGGTTCGGTTTTTAGACCCGATGCAGGCGGGTCGGGTCAAACCATGGTTGATTCAGGATCCGAGTTTAGTCATTTGGTTGACGCGGCTTACGATAAAGTGAGAGAAGAGGTAGTGAAACTTGTGGGCCCCAGACTGAAAAAGGATTACGTGTATGGTGCAACAGCAGACATGTGTTTTGCCGGAAACCCGATCGTGATCCAACGGTTGATAGGCGATCTTGTGTTTGAGTTTACGAGAGGAGTTGAGATACTCGTTTCCAAAGAGAGGATTCTCGTTAACGTAGGTGGTGGGGTCCACTGTATTGGTATCGGACGGTCAAGCATGCTTGGTGCAGCTAGCAATATAATCGGGAACGTTCATCAGCAAAATCTATGGGTTGAGTTTGATGTAACCAATAGGAGAGTGGGTTTCGCTAAGGCTGATTGTAGCAGATTACCGTGAGAAAAAGGGGTTTTGGTCAGCGACGGTCGAGTGTAGGGTCATACAGTAGACCCGATTAAAGATCGGCGTTCTATGATGAGTTCAATCGGACGGTACATATCTAATATCAGTTTTGAATGAGGAGACATCCATTGAGCGACCTTTTATTAGGGGCTCTGAACAATGGTACTACAATAATTAAAAGTGTTCACGTAGATTTTTTATGGTTGTGACTTTTTGTATATTATATGGTCAATATAACTTGTTACAAAAATAATATCTATATTTTTGTCACTGTGGCTTTGACTCGTGTTGGCAGAATTGTGGATGAAGTAAAAACAAAAGATTTAAGAATATAGAAGTTGGTTAAGGATAATGGAGTGGATTTAATTACATGATTTTGATGGTTTGGTGCCACTTTTAGTATAATATTCCCAAAAAGTTAGATATACTTTTAGCCGAATGTCTACGTATGTGGCCACTAATTATCAAACAAAACTATATAAAATTAATAATTAACTCAAGACACGGAGTCGACTAACTATAAAAATATGGCTAAAAATTTAATGAATTAGCAAATTTTTGTCGTCTTATGATATGATGATAATGCAAATTTATCAGCTAGATATATAGTAATTGACCCAAGTAAATCATTTCAAACTCTAAATTTTTTTTTATGCAGTAATGATAAATTTTTTGAATTTTAATTATTTAGTTGTTTTGTGGGAAATTTTTACGGAATGACGTTTTTTGTCGGAAACTTTTACGGAATCACGTTTTTGGCGGAATTTTTTTACGGAATGACGTTTTTGGCTAGATTTTTTTACGGAATGACGTTTTTGCAAGAAATTTTTATAGAATCACGTTTTTTTTGCCGGGAACTTTTACGGAATGATGTTTTTGGCGAGAATTTTTTACGGAATGATGTTTTTGGCGGGAATTTTAACAAAATGATGTTTTTGCAGGAAAATTTTATGGAATCACGTTTTTTTGCCGGGAACTTTTTATGGAAAGACGTTTTTTTGCGGGAATTTTTTACGGAATGATGTTTTTGGCGGGAATTTTCACGGAATGACCTTTTTTGCCATAAAATTTTATGGAATCACCTTTTTTTGCCGGGAACTTTTTACGGAATGACTTTTTTGACTGGATTTTTTTACGGAATGAATTTTTTGGGCGGAGAACTTTTACGTAATTACGTTTTTTGCCGGAAACTTTTATGGAATCACGTTATGGCGGAAATTTTTTACGGAATCACGTTTTTTTGAGGGAAACTTTTCGGAATCACGTTTCTGGCGGAAAATTTTTATGGAATGACGGTTTTGACATGAATTTTTTACGGAATGACGTTTTGCAGGACATTTTTTCGGAATGACGTTTTTGGCGGGAATTTTTTACGGAACGACGTTTTTGGCGGAGAATTTTTACGGAATGACGTTTTTGGAGGGGAATTTTTACGGAATGACATTTTTTGCCGGAAACTTTTACGGAATCACGTTTTTTGCGGGAAATTTTTACGGAACTACTTTTTTTTGCCAAGAATTTTTTACGGAAGGATATTTTGGCGTGAATATTTTACGGAATCACGTTTTTACGGGAATTTTAATGGAATGACGTTTTGGGCGGGAATATTTTCGAAATGACGTTTTTGGCGGTAAATTTTTACGAAATGACTTTTTGCATGGTGTACAAAGTGTACATCAATGCAATCGTGTACATGTTGGGGGGGGGGGGGGGGGGGTGGTGTATAGTATGCTCAAAAGGGTTTGGTGGACATGGGTGTGGATACGCTTGGTGTACATACTGGTGTACGTGTTTGGTGTACAAGCATAATGTACAAGTATGGTGTACGTCAATGCCATCATGTACATGCTTGGAATACATACATGGTATATAGTATGCTCAAAAGGGTTTGGTGGACATGGGTTTGGATACGCTTGGTGTACAGACTGGTGCACATGTTTGGTGTACTAGCATGATGTACAAGTATGGTGTACGTCAATGCCATCGTGTACATGCTTGGAATATATACAAGGTGTATATAGTATGCTCAAAAGGGTTTGGTGGACATGTATTTGGATACGCTTGGTGTACAACTGGTGTACAGTCTGGTGTACATGTTTGGTGTACAAGTATGATGTTCAAGTATGGTGTAAATCAACGCCATCGTGTACATGCTTGGAATACATACATGGCGTATAGTATGCTCAAAAGGGTTTGGTGGACAAGGGTTTGGATACGCTTTGTGTACAGACTGGTTTACATGTTTGGTGTACATAGTTTATATGTTATACTCACACCCTAAACTCTATAACCATAATTCATTGAATTCTTATTTTCAGTATCCACTAAACGTGATTGAACTACATTTCTTATAGGCAATTGGATAACATTCGGTCCAATACTAGCCCATTAAACGTGATTCCAAAATCTTTCCGCCAAAAACGTGATTTTCTAAAAGTTTCCTGCAAAAAAACGCCATTCCGTAACAAACATCTGCTAAAAACGTGATTCCATAAAATTTTCCTGCCAAAAACGTGATTCCATAAAATTTCCCATCAAAAATTTTTATTCCTTAAAAATTTTCCGCCAAATACGTGATTCCGTACAAAATTCCCCCAAAAAACGTCATTCTGTAAAAGTTTCCTAGAAAAATACGTGATTCCGTCAAAAAATCCGGCCAAAAACATGATTCCGTCAAAAAATCCGGCCAAAAACATGATTCCGTAAAAATATCCGGCCAAGCGTATCCAAACTCATGTCCACCAAACCTTTTTGAGCATACTATACACCACCCCCAACATGTACACGATGGCATTGATGTACACCTTGTACACCATGCAAAAAAAGTCATTTCGTAAACATTTACCGCCAAAAATGTCATTCCGAAAATATTCTTGCCCACAAAGTCTTTCCGTAAATAATTCCCGTAAAAAACATGATTCCGTAAAATATTCATGCCAAAAACGTCCTTCCGTAATTTTTTTTTTGCAAAATACGTCATTCCGTAAAAGTTTCCTGGCAAAAAATGTAATTCCGTAAAAAATCCTCGCAAAAAACGTGATTCCGTAAAATTTTCCGGCAAAAAACATCATTCATAAAGAATTCCCCGCCAAAAATGTCATTCCGTAAAAATTCTCCGCCCAAAACGTCATTCAGTAAACTTTTTCCCGCAAAAACGTGATTCCATAAAAGTTTCTGCCAAAAACGTGATTCCATAAATGTTTCCGCCAAAAATATTGTTCCGTAAAAATTTTCCGCTAAAAACGTCGTTCCGTAAAAATTTCCCGCAAAAAGTCATTTCGTAAAAATTCACCGCAAAAACGTCATTCAGTAAAAAATTTCCGCGAAAAAGTCATTTCGTAAAAATTCCCCGCAAAAACGACATTATGTAAAAATTCCCGCAAAAAAGTCATTTCGTAAAAGTTTCCCGCCAAAAACGTGATTCCGTAAATGTTCCTTGCAAAAAAATGTCATTCCGTTAAAGAATTTCGCAAAAAACGTCGTTCTGTAAAAATTCTAAGCAAAAAACATCATTTCGTAAAAATTTCCCGCAAAAAGTCATTCCGTAAATATTCACCGCAAAAAAATTTATTCCGTGAAAATTCCCACAAAAAAGTCATTCCGTAAAAGTTTCCTGCCAAAAACGTGATTCCATAAAAGTTTCCAAAAAAACCTCATTCTGTAAAAATTTCCCGCTAAAAAACGTCATTTCGTAAAAAAATCTTTCCAAAAACGTCATTCCGTAAAAAGTTTCCTGGAAAAAACGTGATTCCATAAAAATTAAAAAAATCCAATACATAAGTGGGTCTAAGTGGCAAAAACGTAATATAGTGAAACACAAAGGGGGTAAGAGGTATTGTCTATGTTCTGCATAGTACAAATTGCCCAAATCTCCAATTATAAATAGTGATTGACCCATTTAACATAATACTTTTGAAAAAGTTGCCCATTTGGCAAATTAATCCTATAAAATATATCACATAAAAATTTAAATGATCCCATAATGTTAAACTATAAGTCTATTTTATAAATTAGAAATATATATGTAAGAAAAAAATTTACAAAAAACCCCTCATTTTCTTTGGCATCTACTCCAATTACTCTAAAAGCAAAAGCCAAACCATGATGGTTTCATAGTTTAGTGTCTCTGTGGTATTATTATGAGATACTAGTAAGACAAACCGAAATCAGGATCACACCACGATGTAAAACAAATGCATTATTATTAATATAAACAAAAACATAATGTAGTTTACAAATTTGGAGACAAGGAGAAAGATCTTGCAATGGATGGATGACAAAAACACATGCGACAAATAAAAGACGGTGACGCGTAATGAAGAAGAACACATATCAATTAGCACTTGGACAAGGCAGATGCATCTTTCCCCTATTTGTTGTTTTATTTTAAAAAATTTCTTTATAGAACGGAAAGAGTATCTGTTATTTTTTTGGGAAGTTTACTAGAATAACCTTCAAAAGTTGGAAGTTTACTAAAATGACTTTCAAAAGTTTTAATTACGTTTTTTGGAATTTCGGACCGTTTTACCCCTATTTTTTTGATAACAAAAAAACGTATTTACGAGACTGCCATTAATGAATCTGAAATTTTAGTCGGGAAAAGTTCCCGCCTAAAAAAATAAGTCTACTGTTCCGTTACGGTAGATTTATTTATGAAAGGTAGACTTATTTTTTGAACGGTAGACTTATTTTTTGAACGGTAGACTTATTTTTTGAACGGTAGATTTTTTTACGAGCGGTAGACTTATTGTATCCACTTAGTGGTAGATTTATTTCCGAATGGTAGATTTATTGTTTTCAATGGTAGATTTATTAGGTGATTGGTAGATTTATTTCCGTAGAATGGTAGATTTATTTTCTTTGATGGTAGAGTTAATTTGGCGTGGTAGATTTAATTTCGTGATCGGTAGACTTGTTGATGTAGTGGTAGATTTATTATAGTTGATTGTAGTGGTAGATTTGTTATAATGGTGGTAGAGTTGTTTTGAGTGGTAGATTTATTGTATTTGACGGTAGACTTATACAATCTTTTCTCAGTTTACTAGAAACACTGTACTAAAACCAGCGGTAGATTTGTTTTCTTTTCTAACGTTACGGTAGATTTGTTTTTCGGATGGTAGATTTGTTTTTCGGATGGTAGATTTGTTTACTTTTTAAACGTTGCGGTAGATTTGTTGATTGTGATGGTAGACTTATTATCCGACGATGGTTATTTGACTTGTTATGGTAGACTTATTACATAGTTGTTATGGTAGATTTGTTTTCTTTTTCAACGTTAATGTAGATTTGTTTTTCGGATGATATATTTGTTTTTTTTTTAACGTTACGGTAAATTTATTAGCTTGTTTATTATGATGGTAGACTTATTATCCGACGAAGCTTGTCATATAGTTGTGGTAGACTTGTTATCCAACGAAGCTAGTCATATAGTTATGGTAGACTTATTATCCGACGAAGCTTGTCATATAGTTTTGGTAGACTTATTATACGACGAAGTTTGTCATATAGTTGTGGTAGACTTGTTATCTAACTTAGGTTCTTTAAACAACAATGTAGTGGTGGACTTGTTATCTAACTTAGGTTATTCAAACAACAAAGTTATGGTAGACTTGTTATCTGACCTAGGTTCTTCAAACAACAATATTGTGGTAGACTTGTTCTCTGACTTAAGTTATTCAAATAACACTGTGGTGGTAAACTTATTATATGACTTAGTTTCTTTGGATAAAAGGTGCATTGGAGACTGAGATGGAGCGGTATCACATAAGAAAGAATATGAGTGTTCTAATTGTCGTCAATATGATCATAATCGCACCATTAGTGAAGCTTAAATATGTGTATTATTATTATGTAAGTCTTTTTTTTTAATTTTAACTTGTTTTCTGTTTTAATGTTACGGTAATTGATGTTAAAGATATTTGGAAACAAATTATATAGAGAGCAAATTTTTAGAGTATATAAATTATGTCAATTCATTACATTGAACATAGAATAAATCTACCAGCAAAGGAAAACAAATCTACCATAAAACTATAATAAATCTACCATCAAAGAAAAATAAATCTATCATACCATTTAAAAAAAAAAAAATCTACCATTACAGAACAATAAATCTACCATGACAAGACAGATTCACGACCTCCGTCTCTTTCGCCACCACCTCTGAAGCCTCCATGTCCACCAGAATAAATCTACCATCAAAGAAAAATAAATCTACCATCAAAGAAAAATAAATCTACCATCAAAGAAAAATAAATCTACCATCAAAGAAAAACTACCATACCATTGACAGAGAATAAATCTACCATCAAAGAAAAATAAATCTACCATCGAGAACAAGAACCCATAAATCGAATCGAAACCTACCATCAAGAACATGAAGACGGAATTGTAATTACATGTTATTGTAATTACCGGGTTTTGTCTTTTTTGTTTCATCTTCTCCGGCAATTACCGCCAGAATCAGTCGTCGGAGCTCGCTTTTGTCTTTGCGGCGTCACCGGAATCAAAGGAAAATAAATCTGCCATCAAAGAAAAATAAATCTACCATTAAAGAAAAATAAATCTACCATCAAAGAAAAATAAATCTACCATTAATGATTTTTACAAAACTCTATCTACCACCGAAACGAAATCGGAATTGTCAATTACATGTTGTAGAATGCACCGAAACTTTCTAAAAGTGCACAAGAACAAGAACAAACCCGAAAATCGAACATGAACAAACCCGGAAATCGAACAAGAACAAATCTACCATCAAAGATTTTTACAAAACTCTCTCTACCACCGAAACGAAACCGGAATTGTCAATTACATGTTGTAGAATGCACCGAAACTTTCTAAAAGTGCACAAGAACAAGAACAAACCCGAAAATCGAACATGAACAAACCCGGAAATCGAACAAGAACAAATCTACCATCAAAGAAAAACAAATCTACCGTCAAAGAAAAATAAATCTACCATCAAAGAAAAATAAATCTACCATGACACCACCTCCGAAGCCTCCACGTCCACCAGAATAAATCTACCTTCAAAGAAAAACAAATCTACCGTCAAAGAAAAATAAATCTGCCATCAAAGAAAAATAAATCTACCATGACACCACCTCCGAAGCCTCCACGTCCACCAGAATAAATCTACTATCAAAGAAAAACAAATCTACCATCAAAGAAAAATAAATCTACCATCAAAGAAAAATAAATCTACCATAAAAAAATTGGAGATTAGGGATTTGAGATTTTTACAAAATCCTCTTTACCACCGAAACAAAACCGGAATTATCAATTACATTTGTAGAATGCATCAAAACTTTCTAAAAATGCACAAGAACAAGAACAAATCCGGAAATCGAACATGAACAAACCCGGAAATCGAACATGAACAAACCCGAAAATTGAACATGTACAAACCCGGAAATCGAACATGAACAAACCCGGAAATTGAACATGTACAAACCCGGAAATCGAACATGAACAAACCCGAAAATCGAACAAGAAGAAATTACAAAATCGATTCGTATCTATATAATAAAAGGAAGAAAAGAGAAGTTAAGAGAAAACGAAACTTACCGTTGGAGTCGTTGGAGAAGAGAGATACCGCCGGAGAAGATGAAGAGAGGAGTCGCCGGAGAAGAGAGGAGTCGCCGGAGAAGATGAAGAGGGAATCGCGTTTTTGTGTCGTTGACACAAAAAAAAAAACGTGAGTTGAGTTTTGTTGAAAACCCTATTTTTTTTTAATGGCATTCTTGTAATTCTAAAAATACCACAAGGTTTAAAAGACATTTCCCACATCCCCATCTTATGAGAGTCTTTTGAGTAATTAGTAAACTTTTGGAAGTCATTTGAGTAATTTTCTCTATTTTTTTTTCTCTTAGTATTTTGAAACCCTTCGAATCTTTGTGTATTCTCTTGTGTATTCTATTGTTGTCTATATCTTTTGTTTTTTTTTTTTTTTTTCAACCCAACATTAATTAAAAGAAATACTCCCGATTGGTCACCCAAAGTGGAGGCATATTGTTTACATAAGAAAAAGTAGAAGCCCGTAGACGAGCTGATTTAGCTAAAGCATCCGCCTGAACATTTGATGTACGGGGATCAACGAGAGAGAAAATTGAGGGAAAGATGCACGAAGGTCTTCAAATCTGCTTACAAGGATAGTGAGCGCCGGCCAATCCTCTGGTGACTGGGAGAAGTTTAGAAGATCCACACAATCTGTCTCAAACCTCTGGCATGACACATTATTCTCTAACATGCTGCTCATCGCCCATAGAAGCACTTCTATCTCTGAATAAAGGGGTGACCGTACTCGCCTGATTCCTTTTGCTCCTAGTAAAATTCCTTGAGACCCCTGGTGATAAGACCACCCTATCCCTGATGTGTTATCTGTATCCTTCCAAGAGCCATCTATCTTGCAACTTGGAATCCATGTCGGAGAATCTACCATTGGAACTTGTGCCACCGAGTGAGACGCCTGTGTTTGTGCCTCATTCCATACCTTACATTCATTTACCGCTTGACTCAATATATCTTTTGTGTTCGTGTCTATGCCTTGGAAAACTTTTTTATTTCTCGATTTCCATAAAAACCATGCTATCCATGGGAATAACTCGTGATTTCCGGTCACCTCCCGTCTCTTAAGACTCCGCCAAAACAGGAAGTCCATATTGGCATACACCGACGAATAAGGAAAATTATCGGTATCCATAAAAAAAGAAGCCAGGTCCCACGTGCTCCGAGCTATCGAACATTCAAAACTCGCATGATTAACCGACTCCTCATCTCCATCACATCTTTTGCAAACTATATCGCAATCAATACCTCGTTGCCGTAACCGCGTTGTCACCGCCATTGAACTGGTTAAGATTTGCCACATGAAATGTTGAATCTTAGGTGGACACAGAACGTGCCACACATGTGCTAGCAGAGGAGTGATACTAGGTTCCTTTAGTATCGCCTCAGACTCTCTTTCTTTTATCATTTTAGCCACCTGGTATCCCGACTTAACTGTATAATTTCCCGATTTTGTAAAATGCCAAATCCAGTGATCCTCCATGAATCTTGAATTAATCTCCAGTTCCCTTATCCGAGTTATATCCTCTGGTTCCAAAAACTCTTGAAGGATCGGTAAATGCCAATCGTTTGATACAGGGTCAATTAAATGATTGACCATAAGATTAGGATGCCAAATTCTTCCCCGTCCCTTCGCCGATCGAGGGAAAGTATCTGGAATCCATTTGTCTTTCCATACTGAAATTCCATGTCCAGATCCTAAGCACTTACGACTACCTTGGAAGAGTAGCCCTCGGGCAGAAAATAGGCTTCTCCACCCAAACGATGGGGCCCGAGGCGTTTTTGGCATAAGCGGGTGACAGTTCCTAAAATACCTTCCTTTCATCACCCTGGCTACCAACGAATTAGGAAACTTGTACATCCTCCATAATTGTTTAGCCATCAGGGCTGAGTTGAACATCTGTAGTGACCGAAATCCCAGTTCTCCCTCCTCTTTGGGCAAGCATAATTTATCCCAGGCAACCCAATGTAAACCTCGATTGGTCCCATTAGAACTCCACCAAAAATTTGCTACGACACTTGTTAACTGAGAAGTTAACGTCTGTGGTAGCTGAAAACAAGACATGATATAGGTTGGTAGGGCCAATGCCACCGACTTAATCATAACCTCTTTACCGCCTTTAGACAATAATTTTGCTGACCAACCGTTCACCCGTTCATTTAGTCTTTCAGTAACATAGTGAAAATCTGGCTTTTGGAGCCTCCCAAGCTCTCCGGAATACCTAAATAATTCTCCATTCCACCTTCATTATCGATCCCTAAGATTGTCTTCATTTGGGATTTTATTGTAGAGGGGACGTCATGCCCAAACATGATTGAAAATTTCAAAAAATTAATCTCCTGCCCCGATGCCATCCCATACTTCCGAAGAATCTCCAATATGACCTTCCCCTCAGCCTCTTCAGCCTTACAAAAAAATAGACTATCATCTGCAAATAGCAGATGAGAGATTGCAGGACTACGATAAGCTATTTTTATGCCTGTTAGTAAGCCAACCCTCTCTGCCTTACGAATATTCGCGATGAGAACCTCAGTACAGATGATGAAGAGGTATGGTGATAACGGATCACCCTTCCTCAATCCGCGATTGGGGATAATTTGACCCCTTGGTTGTCCATTCAGCAAGACTTGATATGATACCGATCTGACACACCACATTATCCATGTTATCCATGTAAGGTGGAAACCCAACTTGTGAAGAACTTGTTCCAAAAAATCCCATTCTATTCTATCATAAGCTTTACTCATATCCGTCTTAATAGCCATAAAATCTCCTCGACAAGCTTGGTTGGTACGAAGACCATGAAACATTTCTTGTGCAATCAGGATATTATCCATAATTAGTCTCCCCGACACAAAAGCCGATTGCGTTTCAGTAATCAACTTAGGTAAGATCCGCCTTAGCCTTAAGCATAAAATCTTAGAAATCTTTTGTTTTTATAATCTTGAATTTTCTACTTCTTCTCATTTCAAATGAGTTTCTGACAACAAAAATAGTTGTAAGAAAAAATATTTTTTACATACCTTAAATTTAAAGAATAAAACAATTGATAAAAAAAAATTACATATATACTCTTCCACCTTTTTTTTTATATGTATAAACTATAAAGCCAGACTAGTTCTCTATAATAATCTCACTATTCTTACCATTTAAAAATAGAAAAAATACACACTTTCGATAAAAAAAAATTATATATATATATATATATATATTTATACACAGTTGTCAATATTAATTAAAATAGCATTGAAAAGTTCGCTTTCGATCATATATATTCTATTAGGCCATCACCATTGGAGACATTTTACCAATGTCTCACAATATAAAAAATATTAAAAACACATTATCTCTTCTTTTTACTCAACTTTATACCTTCTTTTTCATTTTTTTACTCAACTTTATACCTTCTCTTTCATCCTTTTACTCAATTTTTATTAATTTTATATTTAAACACACCCCAATTATCTCTCTCTTATGTCTTCCCCAAGACACAATCTCTCCAACTAAACCCACTATCTCCTCTCTTTACTCAACTTTTATTAATTTTATATTTCAATACATCACACTATTTCAACAAAAAATACTCTCTTTCTTCCTTTTACTCAAATTTTAATAATTTTATATTATGAGACACATCCACATTGTCTCCAATGTACATGCTGGACGAATATATAGAATTGTCAAAACCAACACAAATCTAGAATTAAAGTTATTATAAGTATCAAACCAAAATACAGCTAGGATATTGTGTATCCCAAGACAAAACAATTTGACAAATGAGTTAATTTTTGGATCGAAAAAAGTAATAATAATAAGAAAAATGATAAGAAGCTTAACTTTGAATTTGAAGGGAAGTGTGAAGAGGGGCCAAAAATGAGCTGGTCAGCCTTAACTTTAAGATGGGATTTGGCCAAGTAGCCGACAGCTTAGTTCCAACTCTTCGCCCTAACTCTTTCCTTTTAGTATTATTATTCTCTTTATTCCCGACATTGACGTTCCTTTCATTTTTTATTTTGTGTCTTTCCCATTTCTGTTTCCATCATTATAACTTATTACTATTTAAAAATAATGTTAATTTCACTTTCATGCCATGACAACAAGAATGATGCGAAACGGATATGAAAATAGTTTTTAAGAAAATGGATAGGTTTTCGACCTAGAATTAACATAAAAAAGATATTCACAAAACGAAATGACTAACAAAGATGGATGAAAACCGTTTGATAAATAGGGATTAAATATCAAGGGTAGGCATAATTTATGTCCCCTATATATGACTCTATTCCATTTTGTTCTATTTTTTGTTTCGATTTCAGTTTTATTCAGGATTAGGTTTCCATATAGTACAAACAAGTGATTTCCATTTAGGAATGAAACATGACAAAATCAGAAAATTTGAAGTTCCATTTGGGACAAATTACATGTTAACTACATTACATTATAAATGATTGGATATATATATTTCTCATAATAATAGAAATTTGAAAATATAGAGATTAACTTGAGCAAAAATTATAAAACAATATATAGAGATTAAGTTTCTTAATTTGAAATTCGAAAGTGGTATATATTTTGATTTTATATATTAAGATTTATTTTGATTTTCTATATTAAGATTATGTACATTTTGTTGAATATATATATTATATTCATATTTTTAACGTCGAATATTTTAATTACAAAACTAATATTACAGACAACTAAGTTTGTTTTCATTTGCTTTACGATTAACTTATATATGATGCATCACTAGGTGAATGATAGAAAAATATGTTTTGATTTTTACGATTGTTATGTTTAATACTCCTTCCGTTTCATTATGAAATTTTTTTTGACTAAAAACACGCTGTTTAAGGAATTGTTTTTGTGTTAAAATTTTTATTTTATTAATAACAAAAGTATGGAGAAATGGAAAGTTAATACTCGGATGAATAGTAAATTAATTATAGTATTAAAATTCTCTCAAAATTAAGAATGTGTCTTTGATTAAGAACGTGTCTCTTAAAATTTTTTGACCAAGACTATTTTGTTAATGTAATATTAAATTAAAATGTGCATAGATTTGTGAGAAAATCAACTAAAATGAAGCAATACAAAAACCTTTAAAAATCTTACATAATGAAACGGAGGGAGTATATTTTGAGAATTTCCATTTCATTTCCGTTTTATTTTTGTCCCATCCTATATTTTAAATGAGATATAAATAGAACAACTATTTTGATTCCCAAATTTATAACTTGTTTTAGCAAAATTTAGTCTATATTTCATATTTGTCTACCCCTAGTAAATAAGCAGATTCTTGTTCTTTCGTCATTCATTTCTCTAGAAATAAATCAACAACCACGAGTAGGTTTTCATTTTTATTATAGGATGTCACTGATTGGAAAAAAAATTAATGTTAGAAGATTACCAATAAAATTGGTGGTCAAATTTTGGGAGCATGTCATAGCAATAGGAAACATATATATAATGTCTTTATTGGGTTATGTGATGTCTGTAATATTTGAGGAGAAGTGGCGAACAAATACATCTTCATGCAAGATTAGACTATTTTTTTGAAGTTTTTAGATCATCTCCGACCTATTGCTCTATTCTTCACTTTAAATTAGATTAATTTTATTTTAGAACATGAGTTTTTTCCAACTCATTACTTTATTTATTATTTTAAAAAGAATATTCTAAATATATTTTGTTTTCAATTTTGTCATTAACTTATCAAAATTATAGAATTTACCCAATTATTTTTTATTAAATCATTACTTTATTTAATATTATATTTATTTTATGTTATTTATTTTAATTTTTAATATTTTTCATTAATAAATTTCAACATATTTGAAATACTTTATTGCATTTTAATTGTGTTGGTTAAAGTTTTTGTTTTAACTTAGATTTTGATTTTAATTATTTTGTTAAAAGGGCAGTTATAATTTTGTTAAAGATTAACAAACCAATAACAAAAATCTATTTTTTAATAATATAATTTTAAGTATAAAAGTAAAATCATTGAAAAGTTAAAGATCATTTTTATAAATAAAAAAGTTTAACTCTAAAATAGAGTGAGAAATGAGTTTACACTATATGTAGAGTAAAAATGTGAGTTACTCTATTTTAGAGTGAGATTTAAAGTGAGATAGGAGAAGATTTTACTCTAAAATTTCTTTTAAAGTAGGATTTGAAATAGAGTTGGAGATGCCCTTATGCAACATAATCATATTAATTAGCTTACATGTCATCATATGACAACAACTTTTTGTACGAAAAGCTTAACAATCGTGCAATCTAGATAATATGTTAAAGTTTCCCAAAAGCAAAGTTATGAGATAATGCCACGTGTCACCTTTTTTATTTACAACCTTATAGTTTTCTTAATTTTGACATTTGCCTTCTTAGTTTTGTGATTTTGGAATTGATTATTTAAAATAAAAGTGTGATGATTCTATTAAATTAAAAGTAAACAATTAACATCAAATTATCTTCATAAATGAAAGAGATACATTCCAACATCTTTGTTGAGATTATTGTATATTTCTAATGATTTATTACAAGTACTTAGTCTTCTACCCGTATGGTGTGGCTGCTTGCAACTAATGGTGTATACATATCCCGATCAGGATATGCTTTGTTAAGTATCCAGAATGTACCACCTCAACAAACACAATTCCGCTGGAGGAGCAACATTTGGAAGCTACTAATGGTCCCAAAGATTAAGCACTTCCTTTTGAAGAGACTCTGAATCAAAGGGGAATTACTCATAGTCTTCTTTGTAAGAGATGTGGAGCACCAAAAACCACTCTGCACATTCTTCGGGATTGTCCGTATGCCATTGAAGTATGGTTCTCTACTCCTTTGTCGAGTAATCCGACTACTACAAATCAGAGTATATTGGAGTTTCTAAACATTCTCAAGATGAGCAAAGCTCTACCTCCTTCCGAACTTAGCTTTGCCTCCCTCCATACTTGGATTTGTTGGGGTTTATGGACGGCATGTAACCATCTCCTGTTCTCCGATCAAACTTATTCTAGTACAGAGGTAATAAAAAAGATTGTGTTTGATGCACCTGTGAGGACAACTCTCTTACCGACACAGAGACAAACTGAGGAACAAGACCACACAATGTGTGTAGATGGTGTGTGGAACCAGGAGTCTCGGAACTACGGCATGGGATGGACAATCTCATCTCAAATGATAGGAAAAATGACCCTATCCTCCTGTAACGACCGCAACCCATAAATTGTGAATTTTTAGGGGAGTGTCGATCGACACTTGGGTCAGTGTCAGTCGCAGTTCGTTTTGATTTTAATCACGTTTTTCATGCGGTTTGGCTTAAGGGAATCCTAGGAGTTTGTTTATAAGTCGTGCAGCCACGGGTTTTCGTGGGTTAGAGGCAGAAAAAGAGTTTAAGAGAGAGTGAAAGAGTTTTTATGTGAGGAGATTGAGAGGAAGAAGAAGACAGATTCGTCTGTCTCGGTAGAGAGGAGGAACGGTCAATCATATCGTGCCTGATCAGTGTAATTTTTGGCAGGTATGTTCTTCTGTCTCTTAGCTATCTATAGGAAAAATCGGATTGTCGTTCCGATTTGTAGATAATGAGTTATGATCGTTTTCATGTGAGTGATCTCTGTAGTTTTGGGATTCGATCAGTCTCCTTAGGAAGCGTTTTCCAGGCGTTTCAGAGGGAATTAGAGGACAATCTAGATACTGTTGGAAATCCCTGTTGGTTTAGTTTTCATATTAGGTTTTTGATCTGAATTCGGAGGTAAGGTCCGATCGCTGTGCCCTTTTTAGGCCAGTGCGTTGTTCTGATTTCAGGAAATCTGAATTGGGTTTTTGAGGAAACCCTAGTTGTGTGTTCTTGGGCTATAGCGGAGGCGTTTCTTGGTGTTTGCGTGTGAGATTAGAGGCTGCGTAAGCGGCGAGTCACTGGTTTCGTGTTCAAGTCCCGTTTTCCTTGTTTCCTAGGCTAAGGTGAGTTTGCGACCACGGATTCTAGGTAATGATGGAATTGATTAACACGTTCTATGATTGTTATTGTTGTGTGAATTGTGCATTGATGATTGTTGTGGATATTATGGTTTGTATGTATTATGGTTTTGATGCAGGAAAACGACTCGAGTTTATCGGATTCAGGCCATGAGAGGAGAGTCTCGTTTCCGACAAACTATCAGGTCGTGTCGATCGACACATGTGGTGTGTGACATGAACAGTTGAGCTTTGTCGACCGACACATGTGGTGTGTCGCTCGACATAACAGTTGAGCTGTGTCGATCGACATGTGTGGTGTGTTACTCGACACGAATATCTGAGTGATTGAAAAGGTTTATATGTTTTGCATTATTGTTGTAACGATCGTAACCCAAATTAGTGGATTTTGGGTGGTGTCGATCGACACCTGTAGGTGGTGTCAATCGACACCTGTAGGTGGTGTCAATCGACACTGTGTTTTGGAATTCGGTTTGAAGTTGCAAAACTGGGATTATCACGCGTTTTGATTAATGAAAACCCTAAAGCTCGATTCTTTTTATGCCTTTTGCTCGTGTGCCGTCGAGGGGGACGAGAAATCAGAAGGATTTGAGAGGAAAAAAATTTCGAGAGAGATTTTTGTGAGAATTCGATTGTTTGTTCAAGTTCTCGAGTGCTCTTCGTTCATTCATCCCCGGTGATCATTTGTAGCGTGGATCCATGTGACTTCCGGTGTGGATCAGAGGCTGTTCTTAACCGTAGAGTCTGTGTTTGTCGTGATCATTCCCTTGTTTGTCCCGAATCGCGAGGTGAGTACGTGATCGCGGGGTTTCCATTAGATTAGCGATTATTTGATGATGGTTGTGTGATTTTCGTGTTTGATTGAATTTTATTGATGGTTGCTGTTAATTGATGTTGTTCTTATGCAATGTGATCGTGATTGTTGATTGTATTGACTCTGAGACGAGTCGCGAGAGGATAGACTCGGCTCTGGTTTCTGCAGAGAGGTGTCAATCGACGCCTAGAGGCTGTGTCGATCGACACCACATTGAGAATGATACTTGTTGTTAGCGAGTGTCGATCAACACCTAGTGGTAGTGTCGATCGACACTCGGTACAGTTTCCTGTACAGAAGTATCAGGTGTCGATCGACACCATGGTGGTGTGTCGATCGACACCAGTCTATTAAATTGGTATACTATCTCTGAATAATTTGTGTATTATACTGGTAATTGTTATTTTGTGTATAACCTGTTTGCGGGATAACCAGTGTGATCGTGGAATCGAGGCCGTTGGAAGAGGATGACAGGGTTGTTGTTGCTGTTTTTAGTCTAGCGAACCAACGTTTTAGGTTGCTAGTTTATTTATTTGTTCATTCCTGAATCTTGTTATTCGATTTATTTGGTTAAAAGAATTATTTATTTAATGGATTTATTGGTTTATTATATTGGTTGAAATGTTTATTTTCCGCAGTAGAAATGTTAGTTTAAAAAAAAAAAAAAATCTTGGTTGTTTCATTTGGGTATCAGAGCCTAGACGGTTTTAGGACGATGAAAATTGGATGTTTGAGACTATGTGTTTAAATTGATTTTTGTGTTTAGTCAATTTAATCGAGTCTTAGTATCATTCTCTTCGACCTTTTAAAATGATTCCATGGTAAGTTTTGTGATTGATTGTGACTTCTTTTAGCTTATTGTCATGTTCTTTATGAATGCAGAGAGATAGACGCCAGAGCTAGAGGTCGTGGAAGTGTTAGAGGTCGTGGCAGAGGTCGTGGACGTGGTCGTGGACCAGTGGTTGAGTCGTCTTCGAGTGCTACGCATGCGTCAGAGACTCCTACGCATCAGGTGGGATCCGTGGGTGAGGCCAGTGGTAGCGCTAGTGAAAGCGTTGTGGGGGTCGGGAGGGGCACCGGTATGGCTGGCAGAGGAGCGGCCTAGGTGAGTTTGCTGTTCCAGCTCAGGATTGCTGGGAGCGTATGGAGGGCTTTATGGCACAGTTGTTGGAGCGGTTTCCGGAGGCAGTTCCGGTTCTGGCTCCAGTGGTACGCTTCGACCCCCCTCTCTCCCCTCTGACTCGAATGGCCTCTTGTGGCAGAAGTGCAGCCGAGGGATGCAGATGCAGAGGTGTGTCCGTCTTACCTGGAGATGGTGAGTCATATGCGTCAGATGAGTATTGCTTTCTTTTTGGGTGGTGTTAGCCCCGAGGAGGCAGATGAGTGGCATTTGTGTGTGGAGTGCAATTTCTGCTCGGTTTGTTGCCCTGAGGAGTACAGGGTAGAGTTGGCCGTCCACTATCTGAGTGGTGATGCTCATTCTTGATGGAGAGCTTTAGAGGCCAGGAGGCCTGGTGCAACATGGACTTGGGGAGAGTTTATGGTCGAGTTTAACGCTCAATACTTTCCCCAGGAGGTTCTAAATCGTCTCGGGACGAGGTTCGTAGAGCTAGTGTAGTGATCGTACTGTTTGAGAGTATGACGCTGAGTTCAGTAGGCTGCTGGTCTATGCGGATAAGGGCATGGAGGATCACCGAGCGCAGGTCCATTGGTTCCTGAGGGGACTACGACCAGATTTGCGGACCCGATGCATAGTGATGGAGTACGCCTCGAGGGTGAAGCTGGTAGAGGAAGCTGCTGGTATTGAGGAGGACCTGCGTGGTCAGGCAGTTGCTGTGGTTCCAGGGGCAGTTATTCTTGCTGCTCCGCCGAGTAGGTAGCAGGGTAGTTCCGGTTCTGGTTCCGCCAAGGGCGGCAAGCCTGCGCAGGGTCAGAAACGGAAGTGGGATGGCGCTTGTAGGCCCAGTTAGAGTTTGCGGGGCGGGGCGTGTTATGTATGCGGTAACTTTGAGCACCGTATATTGAGTTGCCCTCGGAAGGATGACCATCAGCAGCAGTTGCATCAGTTGGATTCGAGAGTTTGTTTCCACTGCAAGGAGTCGGGGCACATCAGGTCGAGGTGTCCTAAGTTATCGTAGATGGTTGTTGCTGCAGTTCAGCCAGTGGCGCAGTTGGCGGCAGTGCAGCCATTGGACCGGCACAAGGAGTCTATACCCCGGGAGAGGTGGGGCAGGGGCAGCATAGCGGCGCTTCGATCACAGGTAAAATCTTATATTCAGACTTCGTAAATTTTTTAGTTGGTGAATTGTTGTTTGTTTCTGTTATTTTACTTGTGATAGTCTAGTAGGGTTCTCAACGCATATGAATTATGTAGGGACCTTGTTTGTGGGAGGTTTTGAGTCTTATGTGCTTTTCGATTCTGGACCACCGAACTGGTTCATTACCCCGGAGCTGGTGAGAGTTCGGGTTTGGTAAAGGTGGCTAGAGGTAGATTCCTGGCTACTTCGGGCCGTGCTAGAGCAGTTGATGTTCAGATTGCTGGGCAGTCGATGCCAGCAAAATTGGTGATCAGTGCGGTGGAGCTGTGCGACGTTATCCTGGGGATGTATTGGTTATCTCATTACAAGGTTCATCTGGATTGTTATCGACGTAGAGTGACAGGGAGGTTGGTGTTTTAGGGAGTGAAACCGACTTCAGGGAGTCTTGTGATTTTTGCGGTTCAGGCAGTACAGATGATTGTGCGAGGATGCGAGGCTTATTTGGTGATGATTTCTATGCCAGATTCCGTTGGTAAGGTTGCATTGAATGTGATTCAGGTTGTCTGGAATTTCGAAGATGTCTTTCAGTCATTGCAGGGATTACCACCGTCTCGGTCCGATCCATTTACGATTGAGTTAGAGCCCGGGACATAGCCTATCTCTAAGGCACCTAACAGGATGGCTCCAGCGGATTTGGCAGAACTGAAGAAGTAGTTGGAGGATTTGGCTAATAAAAGTTTTATTCGTCCGAGTACTTTACCGTGGGGAGCGCCAGTGTTGTTTGTGAAAAAGAAGGATGGTAGTTTTCGGTTATGCATCGATTACCGAGGACTTAACCGATTCACTGTGAAGAACAAGTACCCTCTCCCGAGGATTGATGAGTTGCTAGAATAGTTGAGAGGTGCTACTTGGTTCTCCAACATTCACTTGGCTTCAGGTTAGCATCAGATTCCGATCGACAAGGTTGATGTTCGGAAGGCAACTTTCATGACCAGATATGGGCATTTTGAGTTGGTGATGCCATTCGGTTTGACTAATGCGCCAGCAGCGTTCATACGGTTGATGAACGGCGTATTTCAAGAGTATCTGGACGTCTTTGTGATTATCTTTATCGACGATATCCTGGTTTATTTTAAGAGTCTGGAGGAGTATGAGGTGCATTTGCGGTTAGTTGTGGAGAAGCTTCGGGAGCAGAAGCTTTTTGCTATGTTGAGCAAATGCAATTTTTGGCAGAGAGAGATGGGATTTCTTGGCCTTATTGTTTCTGCAGATGGAGTTTCTGTAGATCCGGCTAAGATAGAGGCTATTCGAGATTGGCCTAGACCGTCTAATGCGACCGAGATCAGGAGTTTTCTGGGTTTAGCAGGATGTTATCGGAGATTTGTCAAGGGCTTTGCGAGTATGGCTTAGTCGATGACGAAGTTGACCATGAAGGATGTTCCGTTTGTTTGGTCTCAGGAGTGCGAGGACACCTTTATGAAGCCGAAGGTGATGTTGATGAGTACACCGGTGTTGGCGTTGCCTGAGCCGGGTAAGCCTTATGCAGTGTACTCCGACGCTTCCGGGATTGGTCTGGGTTATGTGTTGATGCAGGAGGATAAAGTGATTGCGTATGCTTTGAGGCAGCTGAGGGGTGCTGAGCGTAATTACCCTACAAAATACTTAGAGTTAGGTGTAGTGGTGTTTGTGTTGAAGATTTGGAGATCCTACCTGTATGGTGGGAAAGTTCAGATTTTCACAGATCATAAGAATCTGCAGCATATTTTCACTCAGCCGTTGCTGAAAGTGTGACAGAGACGTTGGGTTGAGCTGTTAGCAGACTATGAGTTGGATATTGTTTATCATCCTAGTAAGGCGAATCTGGTAGCAGATGCCTTGAGTCGTCGACGAGTAGATTCAGCTCGGGAGCAGGATATAGAGTCGCTGGTGAGCGAGATTAGTACCTTGCGGTTATGTGCTATTTCGCAGGAGCTGATGGGCTTAGAGGCGGCTGATCAGGCAGATCTGTTGAGTAGGATTCAAGTGGCTCAGGCGAGTGATCAGGTTTTAGTGGCTGCGTCGATCGCCGAGGGTTCTGAGTATCAGGTCTCTTCGAATGGGATGATTCTTATTCGCGGTCGGGTTTGTGTACCCAAGGTAGAGGAGTTAAGGCAGGATATTCTGCGAGAGGCTCATGCGAGCAAGTTCTCGATTCATCCTGGAGCGACTAAGATGTATCGTGATCTCAAGCGGTACTATCACTAGGTCGGGATGAAGAGAGATGTGGCTGCTTGGGTTTCAAAGTGTAACACGTGCTCGCTGGTTAAGGCTGAGCATAAGGTTCCGAGTGGTTTGTTACAGAGTTTACCCATTCCGGAATTGAAGTGGGACTTGATCATGATGGATTTCGTGGTACGATTACCTAACTCGCGGACCTTTGATGCTATTTGGGTGATCGTAGATCGGTTGACTAAGTCAACACATTTTCTGGCCATCAAGACGACAGATGGCGCAACTGTTTTGGCTAAGAAATTTGTGAAAGAGATTGTTAGATTGCATGGAGTGCCAGCTAGCATCGTGTCAGACCGGGATCTGAGGTTTGTTTCAAAGTTCTGGGGAGCATTTCAGGTAGAGATGGGCACTAAGGTGCATATGAGTACAGCGTACCATCCGCAGACTGATGGGCAGTCAGAGAGGACGATTCAAACTTTAGAGGATTTATTGCGGATGTGTGTACTAGATTGGGGTGGTCACTAGGTTGCTCATTTGAGCTTGGTAGAGTTTGCTTATAATAACAGCTTCCAGGCGAGTATTGGGATGACTCCTTTTGAGGCTTTGTATGGGAGGCCCTGCAGGACACCCCTATGCTGGACCCAAGTGGGGGTGCGAAGTATTCTTGGGGCTACTTATGTTCAAGAAACGACAGAGAAGGTTCAAGTTGTGAGGCTGAACATGAAGGAAGCTCTGGATAGGCAAAAAAGTTATGCAGATAAGCGGAGACGAGATCTTGAGTTTGCAGTGGGAGTTCGTGTGTATCTTAAGTTTGCTATGTTGAGGGGTCCTAACAGATCCATATCAGAGAACAAGCTGAGTCCACGGTTTATGTGTCCGTTCCCGGTAGTGGAGCGGGTTGGGCCGGTTGCTTATCGGCTGGAGTTACCTCCGATTATGCAGGCATTTCATAAGGTGTTCCACGTTTCGATGTTGAGGAAGTGCCTACATGAATCGGAGGAGGTAGTGGCTAAGATTCCCGAGGATCTTCGACCTAATTTGTCGTTTCCGGCAGTTCCTGTGAAGATTCTCGAAAGGAGAGTCAAGGAGTTGCGTCGGAAGAAGATTCCATTGTTGCGAGTCTTGTGGGATTGTGCTGGTTGCGAGGAGGAGACATGGGAGCCCGAGGCAAAGATGAAATTGAAGTTCGGGAAGTGGTTGGACAAGCAGGTCGCTGTTTGAGCTTTATTTCTCTTTGTAGTCCAAGTTTCAGTTTTGAGCATACGTTGCTTTTGTTGTATTTTTATTTTCGTTGTAACGATGATACTTTTTGGAGATTTATAAGTTGGAATTGTTCTTTATTTATCTGTGCTATATAAGTTGATTAGTCCTTATATGGTCTTGTTTTGTGATATTCCGGGTTTGGGAGTATCGAGTTTGACCACAAGAGGTTGTTCTTGTCGATAGATGTTTTAGGATTTATTACTCTAGGGGCTGCGGTCCCGAATAACTCATTCATTTTTGGAGATGATTAGTTCTCCTGTATATTCATTTGGGATGATTAGTTTCCATTGCGAGTATCGAGGGATGATTAGTTCCCCAGTGTACCCGGAGCTCGAAGGATGCGTCCTGAGAGTGGAAGGGGGACGGTGTACCTGGAGCTCAAAGGATGCGTTCTGAGAGTGGAAGGGACACGAGACACCGATAGCTCAAGGGATGCTTCCTGCGAGTGGGAGGGGTGTGGAATGAGTTAAGAGTAATAGATGTCTGAAAATGGACGTATAAAACATGAGACTGAACGAGGCCTTAATTGGCGGTTTTTGTCAGGATTCAAGGACGAATCCATTGTTAGTGGGTGAGAATTGTAACGCTGTAACCCAAATTAGTGGATTTTGGGTGGTGTCGATCGACACTGTGTTTCGAAATTCGGTTTGAAGTTGCAAAACCGCGATTTTCACACGGTTTGATTAATGAAAACCCTAAAGATCGATTCCTTTTATGCCTTTTGCTCGTGTACCGTCGAGTGGGATGAGAAATCAGAAGGATTTGAGAGAAAAAAGAGTTTGAGAGAGATTTTCGTGAGAATTTGAGTATTTGTTCAAGTTCTCGAGTGTTCTTCGTTCAATCATCCCCGGTGATCATTCGTAGCGTGGATCCGTGCGAGTTCCGGTGTGGATCAGAGGCTGTTCTTAACCGTAGAGTCTGTGTTCGTCATGATCATTCCCTTGTTTGTCCCGAATCGCGAGGTGAGTGCGTGATCGCGGGGTTTACATTAGATTAGCGATTATTTGATGATGGTTGTGTGATTCTCGTGTTTGATTGAATTTTTTTGATGGTTGCTGTTAATTGATGTTGTTCTTATGTAATGTGATTGTTGATTGTATCGATTCCGAGACGAGTCGCAAGAGGATAGACTCGGCTCTGGTTTCTACATAGAGGTGTCGATCGACGCCTAGAGGGTGTGTCGATCGACACCACATTGAGAATGATACTCGTTGTTAGTGAGTGTCGATCGACACCTAGTGGTAGTGTCGATCGACACTCGGTACAGTTTCCTGAACAGAAGTATCAGGTGTCGATTGACACCATGGTGGTGTGTCGATCGACACCTGTCTATTAAATTGGTATACTTTATTAATTTTGTCGAGAAAATGGAATTGTGTTAGTTTGTGTTTTATACTGGTAATTATTATTCTGTGTATAACCTGTTTGCGGGATGACCGCTCCACTGAGCATTTATGATAATACTCACGCAACTCCCGGTTTCTTTTTGAGTTGCAGGTAAAGGAAAAGTGTGATCGTGGAATCGAGACCGTTGGAAGAGGATGATAGGGTTGTTGTTGCTGTTTTTAGTCTAGCGAACCAACGTTTTATGTTGCTAGTTTATTTATTTGATCATTCCTGAATCTTGTTATTTGATTTATTTGGTTAAAGGAATTATTTATTTAATGGATTTATTGGTTTATTATATTGGTTGAAATGTTTATTTTCTGCAGTAGAAATGTTAGTTTTAAAAAAAAAGCTTAGTTGTTTCATTTGTGTTATGGGATTATTTCAATTGGTATTTGATTGTTGACCGAAGCCTATTTGTTACGCCAGTAGGTGGTATGACCGGCTCACTTAGTATTTATGAAATACTTACGCAACGTTTTTTCCCTTGTGTTGCAGGTAAAAGGAAAAGTGTGATCATCTCAAAATCATGGCGTAGGGAAAGGATTATTAGGGTTTATTTATGAGTTTCATTTTTAGTAGAACCTGGTGATTAAGTTGCTAGAAATGTTTAGTCGTTATTGGATTCTGAAATTATATATTGTTGAATGCTGGAATTGGATTTGAATTGGTTTATTTAATTGATTTGAGATGTTGAATTTTCCGCTGAGTCTTTGTTTTGCTGGATTAGCCGTTGAAAGTTAACATTTATGGGAATGGTAACTCGAATTAATTATTTTAAAAAAAAAATATTGGTTGTTTCACCTCCGCTTATAAACCGTTGGTATCTTCTGCCTTGAGTGTGGAAGCGTGTGTTCTAAGAGCTTTACTTTTAGAGGCATTGGAAATAGAAATTAGAGAACTGAGAGTTCAATCTGATTCTCTCACATTGATAAAGCTTCTTAATGGCGATGAAACACACATTCAAATCCAGGCTATCTTAGATGACATTAAGGAGCACTGTTCTTCATTTTACTCGATTGTATTTGAGTTTATCCCTTGCAAAGACAATTCTATTGTCGATGCGTTGGCCAAACAAGCCTTATCAGTTCTTGAAACCGTTGTAATTGCCTATGAAAATTGAATGAAATTTAAAGTTGTGCGACGGTACCAGGTTTGTGAGAACGAACTCGATCTCCTCAAACGAGTAGGGTTTTAGATCTTAGAGCCAAATAACGAGAAAAGCTAAGAAGAATTAAAGAGTGTTTCCAAGATGTATATTATTCAAGAGAGTCGCGGATCCGTTTTAGGACGGACTAAGTTACATATTTATACTCAAAATGATCTTAAAGAATAAACCCTATAAATGTATGAAAAATATTCTAACTAGGTAGATTCACACAATATTCTCATATATTCTCTACTTCTGCTCCAAGTATCCGAGGTCGGCTGCCTAGATTAGATGAGCTTCTGTCTTCACGAAGGGCTTTCTTATTTTACCTAGGCTCAACTTGTCTCATATCGATGGATATCCAGGTCGATTTAATCTTGAGTCGGGTCTGGGTAGAGGTTGCTAAACCCGATACCAATAATAAGTCCCCTCCCCCCCCCCCCCCCCCCCCAAATTTGATCTTTGATGACGTCAAAAGTCGGACAAAGCGTGTTAATGAAGCTGATTTGCCTTAAGATTGAATCGACACGTGTATTCGGTTATTCCACATGGCTTGCATCCAATTGTTTCATTCAAGAGGTAATGAATGGATGCGACATTTTTTAATGCGGAATTGACACATCACACGTGACATTCACAACCGTCGTTTTTGACGAATCGTGAGAAAAACGCTTCGATTTCCCTTTTTTCCCTTCTCAATCAAGTTATAAATAACTCGGCCTAGGTCTTCTCTTTTTCCCACAACGTCTTCAGCAAACCCTAATTCTTCCTTTCTCTCCCTTGACAAATCCCTCCTTTGGGTTGTAGCATGGAGATTAACTGCCATCGGTGGTCCAGAAAGAGGAAGTTGGAAGCCAATCTCGTCCAGGTTCTGGCTGATGAGATAATGGCTGATGAGATAGCCGGATTTATCCGATTCTTCGCCAGTGCCCTTTTCGATGTCGGAGCCTTCGACTTACCCTTCGCTGATCAAGACGATCGTCAAGATCATTGAGAACGCTCCCAACCCCAAAGATATGGCGCTATCCTCACAGTATAAGGCGGTTGCTATGAACGTCGTCGAGGTTTGATAACGCTTTTGTTGTTTCCTTCTTGATTCCTATTCTTGACTCACACTCTTCTATGTATTCTTTCAATTGATAAACTCGGTCAACCATCTCGTTAGTTTTTACGAGACCATGGTGGGGGACGCAACGTCTTCCAGGCTGAACTTTGATCGGGAGACCCTAACTAGCTCGAAGAACTCAGCGAATGAAGTTGCTTACCCGAACAGGGCCCTCTCCGAGGTGAAGTCGCACCTCGAAGTTGAACATGCTAACGTTGCGTTGCTGAAAGGTGATCTGGCCGTGGTCAGGGAAGAGAAAAAGAAGCTTTGGTTCTCTTGTGAATCATGGAGAGAATTGGCCAAGATGTTGGAGAAGGCTATGCATAAGCATATGGACTCCTGGGCCAATCGCGTGGATGAAGCAAAACTCTGGATTGGTCGACGAGATCGCCGTGACCACTATGTGACCCAAATGTGCGAGGCCATTGGTTCCCTTGCATGTCTCGACGATCTAGAAAAACTCGGGGTCGATGTTCCCAACACGTTACCAAGGTCAGGGATAGGAATAGAGAACATGCTGAAGAGTTGACTTTGATCCGCCGAGCTCACTTTCTTCGATGTCACCTCAGACTGTTGAAGAATTGTTAGCCGAAGCTCGGCAGAACATAGCTAATGAAGAGTCGAGAGTAGCCCCGAGGAGATATATCTCTTATGGCATCTTCAACTCTTTCGACGTTGTTGTTACGGCTGTGTCCTTGGTGGGTTGTGAGAGAGCAACTGTTGTTGCTAAGGCGCCTCGTTCGTGGTTCCTTTTTGGTTTTTCTTTTTCCATATTAAGAAATTTGTTTTTGTTTAGATTCGCATATGTAATCCGAGTGTTTTGACACTTATTAATAAGACATCATTTTTGTAAAGAATTTTGCTCTTTCAACTTATATATGTCTGAGGTCGGGATCGATAGTCCCTTTAGTTTTCCTGTTCTTTCGAACCTTTCCTATGAGTGCGCAGAAATATACGGCTTACTAAGGCCGACTTAGATATATGGGTTTACGTACCACTACATTTATGGGAAGTATGTATAAGAGATCGGATACTTAGATAGGGCATCGATGTGAGATACTTTCAACTTAGTTATAAATATGGACGACCTGGTCGTGCCGATATTTTGCCAGAGGTTTATAGAATGGTTGTTTTTGCGATTCTAGTAGACCACTGTTGAGTTTATAGTGGTTGAATGAACTAAGTATAAACATAATTTTATATTTTTATTAGAATCGCAACTGTGTCTTATGAGGGATCAAGTAACTCATAGTTCAAATACAAGAAATGAAGAAGGCATATATGCCTCCGTATTTTTTTTCCTAGTAGTATTACCTTTTTAAGTTCCATGCATTCCACGAGTTGTTGACCTCCTTGCCATTCATTTCGAGGAGCTTATAAACTCATGGTTTAACGACTTTTGACACCTGATAAGAACCTTCCCATTTTGCGTCTAACTTCTCGGCGTTGTCTTCTTTTTTGGTAGCGTAAGTTTTTCGTAATACGAGGTCGCACACCTCGAAGAATCAGTTGCAGACCCTCTTATTGTAGTACTTAGCGCTAGTTTCTGATAATTTTGTTTTCGTAGTAGAGCTTAGTCCCAGCTTTCCTCCAGCTCGTCCAGCCGTTCCACCAATTTATCGTCGTTGACGTCCTTGTTTTGGGTCATGAGCACGTGATATAAGCTTCCTACGTTTTCTTCGGCGGGTGCCAAAAAGAAAGGCGTTTGCCTGGTAGAAAGCCGAGGCGTACTTTAGTGCAACCAAAGAACTCTATCGAGTTGATCGGTCTAAACTCCCTTCTTTTCGCCGAGTCTCTTTTAGAGTCTGCTTATAAGAGATTTGTTTGTAGATTCAGTCTGTCCATTTCGTTGGGGGAAGTACAGAGTCATATTGCTTAATCTTATCCCCCATTTCTGACAAAACGTGTCGAACACGTCGCCCATAAAGTTCAAACCGTTATCTGTTACGATCTCGTAAGGTATCCCCTATCAGCATATGATATTTTTCCAAACGAATTCCTGAACGTCTACTCCTTAGATGGTCACGAAGGCCTCGACTTTGACCCATTTGGTAAAGTAGTCGATCATTACCAAGATATGCTTTTTCACTTTCGAGGTGTGGAGCGGTCCTACGGTATCTATCACCCATCACATAAACGAGTAGGCAATGGTGGCAGACGAGTACTCCTTTTCGGGTACTCCTTCTGCTTTAACGTGGTCTCGTCGGATGGTTCTGAATCGTCGACCATCATGACGGCTAGCTGTACCGACGTCAAATTAATCCTCGAGATCGGTATGTTACCTACTCGGATAACTCGTCTGATATCCGACTTTGCGGCTAACACTGCTAGGGCTTCTACTACCGAGTTCTCGTTTCAAGGAATCTTTCTGAGCTCGAAGTCATCGAAGCAAGCTTCAAGTTCCTTTACTACCTGAAGATAATCGTTCATCTTAGTATCCTTGGTCTCGTATTCTCCGTTGAATTTGCTTACAACTAATTGGGAATCGCAGTTTGCTTTCAGCCGTTTGGCTCCTATGACATCGGCATGTCGGAGACTGGCGATCAAGGTTTTGTATTTTGCCGCATTGTTGGATGCTTCAAAATCCTATCACAATGATTGCTCAATCAATAATCTCGCCTGTCAGAGATTCCAATTGTAATCCTACCAAATACCCTTGACGTGATGAAGAGTTATCGACGTGCAGGTCCAGAATCCTTCTTCGCTGGATATCTCGATACTTTCCCCTTCAGGGAGTTCTGCTACGAAGTTGGCCATGACTTGAGACTTGGTGCTCGGTCGTCCTTTGTAGACTATGTCGCACTCGCTCAACTCAATCACCCATTTGCTTAACCTCCCGGACTGGTTAATGAAGTATAGCTCAAAGTGGATGGTTAGTTAATACCTCTATAATATGTGACTGAAAATAAGGACGTAGTTTTCTTGCCGATATCAACAGAGCCAACGCTAGCTTCTCCATCGCGGTATACCTAGTCTCCGCACTGCTCACGTAAAAAACCAGCCTCTGTTCTCCTCGGTCTTCCCTTACTAATACCCCACTAACGGGCGAGATGGACACCGCGATGTAGAGGTACAATACCTTACCCTCTTCTGGTTTTAACAAAATATGTGGCATGGTAAGATACCTCTTTAGGTAAAAAAAAGGCCTGCTCATAGTCCCCATTCCACTCGAACGCCTTGTTTGTTCAGAGCAACTGGTAGAAGGGTAAACTCTTGTCTGTCGTCTGTGATATAAAGAGATTGAGAGCGGCAATCCGTCTGGTTTGGTTTTTGGACTTCCTTTCAAGTTCGAGGCGATGGTAAATTCAGAACGGGAAAGATCTGCTTCGGGTTCAACTTCATGCCATAAAGGTTGAGCGTATCGAAGCATTTGCTAAGATGTCCGATGTGGTCTTTGGCGTTCGCCGATTTTACTAGCATGTCGTTGATATAAACTTCCATGGATTGACCGAGTTGATCGGTCAACATGCGGTTTACTAAGCATTGGTAAGTCTCACCAACATTTTTGAGGCCGAATGGCATGACTTTATAGCAGTAGATACCTCAGTCCGTGATGAAGACTGTCTTCTCCCTGTCGTCTGGGTGCATCATGATCTGGTTGTATCCGAAGAAGGCATACATGAAGGATAGCAGTTCGTTTCCGATAGTAGCCTTGACCAGCCTGTCGATATGGGGGAAGGGGAAACTATCCTTTGGACAGGCCTTGTTTATGTCGATGAAGTCGACACAGACCCTCCATTTCCCGTTTTTCTTTTTTACCACGACTAGGTTGGGGAGCCAATCGGGATATTTTATCTCGATTATCGACCCTGCCCCGAGCAGCCTTTCCACCTCGTCATTGAATGCCCTCGATCATTCCGGTGCAAGTTTCCTCTTCTTCTGCTTGATCGGTTGATGGGACGGATCGACGTTGAGTTCGTGGCAGATTATCTTAGGATCGATTCCCTTCATATCCTCTACCGACCAAGCAAAGGTCAAAACGTTATATCAAAGTAAGCTTACTAGCTGGTCTCGGATGAGATTGCTGAGATCAATACCAATCCCCACACACCGTTATGGCCTCTCGAGGTCAAGTATGACTTGTGTGATTGTTTTCCCGATGAATACCTTCTTGGCTTCCGTCGACGGTCTCATATCCATTTCCTCCGCTTGATCTGATATCTGAAGGGCTAATGCCGCTCAGCTCCTTTTTATCTTTCAAGAAGGAAGCAGTTTCTTGCTTCGACTTGGCTGCCCTGGATCGTATATGTTCCCCGGTCGGTCAGCAGTTTCAGGCATTGGTTGTAGGGAGACGCCACGGCTTCTATGACATAAAGCCAAGATGTCCCAAGCATAATGTTTTATAATGAGGCGGTATCGATTACCGCGAACTTGATTAGCCATGTTATGTTTAAAACACAAATTAGAAGCTCGATACTCCCGAGCGTGGTACTTGTTCGGTTTGCGAACCTGGTCAGAGGCTAAAGGTCCTCTTGTTGTCTGTCCCCTTCGATCTCTATTTCGAGGAGGGTATTCTGGTAAATGAGATTTACTGAGCTCCCCGTGTCAATCATCGTCCGATTAATCTCGCAGTTGTCTTCCATGATTTTGATGACCAGGGGGTCATTGTGGGGGCTACTCAGGTTTATCGTATCTATTTTGTTGAATCTGGTGGTTAGGTGTTTCTCCGCTAGTCGTGTTTGCCTATCCTCCTGTCGGACGGATCTGATGTTGCCTTCTTCTTCGTTCGTTCCTCCGATGATCATAGATATCATCATGGCCCTTAGTGATTATTTTTGGTTGATTTTTTGTCGAATCTGTAACGACCGCAACCCATAATTGTGAATTTATGGGGGTGACAATCGACACCAAGGTTTGAGAAGCGGGTCGGTATGCTTTTAATTGTTGATTTTGTAGCGGTTCGTTTTAGGGAAACCCCTAGAATTGAGTATAAAACCCTTGTGCTCGTGAGCAACCGTATTTTAGAGGTAAAATCAGAATATTTAGTGTTTGAGAGAGTTTTGGAGAGGAGGATAAGAGGGAATTGATTCTTGGTGAGAAGTAGGCAGTTCTGGTCATGTGGTAGAGGGATGAAATGGACATGAAGAACATAGCGGATCAGGGTGAAATTTTGTGGGTAAGTTTTCCTTTCTCTTAGCTAGCCGTGAGGCAAATCCGTTTGTCAATTGGTTTTGTACGCTAAGAGATATCCTTGTTTTCGTGAGTGAGGTCTGTGCCGAATCGGGTCTATGATCATAACACTTAGATGGAGTTAGGCGACAATTTATATGTCGTTGGAAATTTCTTTGTGTCTAGTTTCCGAATCTTTTTCTCGATCATTATTTGGAGGTAATGTCTGTCCTTAACGTTGATTTGAAGTTAGAGAATAATAACCAGTAGCTTTTGGGTCTCGTGGAGGCTGTGTTTCGTGCTGGTTATGTCGTGTTTAGTCTCCTAATCCCTAGGGCTAAAGTGAGTGTGTGATATTGGTTATGGATAACCGTTTGTTAGAGAATTGGGTGAATTGTGATGGAATTGATATTGGTAGTGCTTTTATGTGTTTTTTTCGTATGTTCTCGTGTGTAGATCGTATTGTTGACTGTTGTGAATTGTGGATTGATTGTTCTTATTTTAGTAATCAGAACGTTGTGAATTGTGATTTAATTGTTCTTATTTTGGTAATTAGAACGTTGTGAATTGTGGATTGATTGTTCATATTTTAGTAATCAGAACGTTGTGAATTGTGGATTGATTGTTCTTATTTTAGTAATCTGAACATTGCGAATTATAGTTTGATTGTTTAGTTTTTGGCATCCGTTTATCATTATTATGTAACCGGTAGACGGGATGACCGCTTCACTGAGTATTTGTGAATACTCGCGCAACTCTTATTTCCATGTGTTGCAGGTAAAAGTTTGAGATCGTGGAATCTTGGCTGAGACGAGAGGATGATTAAGATCTCTAGGTTATATGTTTGGAGTTCCATTGTGTAGAACCTGGTTTAGGTTGATAGAAATGCTGAGTTGAATTGGAATTGGTGTTGTTTGATTAATTTTAATGGTTTAATTGTTGATGTTGATTTTCGCTGGTTAGTTTATGTGAGCTAGGTTGAATTAATCATTGAGAATTTTTATTTATGGGAATAATAAATCCGGATTAATATTTTTTTTAAAAAAGGTTGGTTGTTTCAGAATCTGCGCCCAACAAATCTATGGTCCCATGGTGGGCGCCAATTGAAGATACTGGGTTCGTGAGAATGAACTCGATCTCCTCAAATGTATAGGATTTTAGATCTAAGGGCCAAATAACGAGAAAAGCTAAAAAGAATGAAAGAGTGTTTCCAAGAATGTGTATTATTCAAGAGAGTCGCGGATCCGTTTTAGGACGGACTAAGTTTCATATTTATACTCAAAATGATCTTAAAGAATAAACCCTAGAAATGTATAAAAAATATCCTAACTAGGTAGATTCACACAATATTCCCATATATTCTCTACTTTTTTTCCAACTATCCGAGGTCAGATGGACTTCTGTCTTCACGAGGGGCTTCCTTATTTTACGTTGGCCCAACTTGCTGCCTCCGGATGGATATCCGGGTCAGTTCAATCTTGAGTCGGAACTGGGTAGAACGTACCAAACCTGGTACCACCATTGTGACTAAATTTTTTTTTTTTGGTGCCACATGTCGCTTATAAAGAGATGGTTAATTCAACTTTCTTATAAAATTTATCAGAAGAAAATACAATTTCTTATTGTAATACTATTGATTCTTGTAAACATTGTTACGTTTTCAAGTTAGTGGAAGTATTTTGATGTTACAGCCAAAAGAAAATTACGAACAAAACTCAGAAAAGTCACGATTCTGATTAAGAGAGTCACGATTCCAGACAGCCCTACAAATAATTTATTTTAATATCACGATTTTAATAACTAAAAGTAATAAGTGGTTTGACTAGATTGACGCAATAAAGCATCATGCTGATTGCTTCACTGTATAACTTAAAGTGGGAATTCATGGTGCTAAAAAAATAAAGGTATGACTGATCTACAGTTATAGATGAAAAGAAAATAAAGTAAAAATAATTTCTCCTTCATTTACCAGTTACGAAAAAAGTTGAAGGAAAACAATTCTTCCCAAAGTAACAAAAAGTAACTAAAATAGGAGAAATCTTCCCACCTTAATACTTGTTAGAATTTATTTTTGAGAAAATCACAAATGATAGCACTTTTTTTACAAATTTTCTAAAATCTACCATTTTTCAAAATCATTTTTAAATCTACCACATTTTGGACTGTAGTGGGTGGCGAATTAACACAATTATCCTCCACACTTCTCCTTTTTTATTTTTCCTTTTCTTTTTTTTTATGTTGATGAAATGCAATGGAAAAGATGGAGATGGTGATGGAGACAGTAAATGGGAGTGGAGACGACAGACAGAGACAACAACAGAGACGGTGGACAGAAACGATATCGGAGACGGTAAACAAAGACAGTGGCAGTGACCACGATGGAGTCGACGGACAGAGACAACGACGAAGACAGTGGACATAAACAATATCGAGGACAATATACAGAGACAATGGCAGTGACCACGACAGAGACGACGGAGACGGTGGACAAAAAACGACGTCGGCGACAGTGAACAGAGACAGTGGTAGGCAATGACCACGATTGAGACGGTGAACGGAAACAATGGTGGACGAAAATGACAACGAAGACAGTGGTGGACAAAAACGAAAGAGACAAAAACAGAGACGACGACGGACAAAAATGACGACAGATACGATGGTCAAAGACGATAGAGATAGTGGACACAGATGGTGGTTTTGCTGGTTGGAAAACGAAGACGGTGGACAGAAACGTTGACGAAGATAGTAGTAGAAAACAATGGAAACGATGGACAAAACTAAATTATTATGTCAAAGAGATTCAAGGGCAGAAATGTCATTTTAACTTTGTCGTGTGGTAGATTTTATATAAAGTTTTAGAATGTGGTAGATTTCGTAAGACTTTTAAACAAACGCGGTAGATTTCAAAATATTCCCTTTATTTTTCTTTTGAAATGACTTTCTCATTTCTTTTTTTTTTCTTAATTATTCTACTTGTTTAGCCAGTCATTATTTTCAAATTTAGTATATTTATTTTTGGTTTAGGTTTCAAATTTTATTTTCGATTATTATTGTTAGTTAATGAAATTATTTCATCTTTGGACCGACCAAGGTGGGTTCGATTAAGTTTCAAAAGAAAAACAAAAAGAGATGGGTTCTATTTGACAAAAAAAAAAAAAAAAAAAAAGAGAGATGGGTTCCATTTTCATTTTCATATCTTTACGAACATTAATAATTATTTGGTAGAAATAAAGTGTAGTTGGTACTCGTCATAAGATGGAGAAGGGTTCAAGAAGAAAAGGATATACATTATTGATTAGGAATTTTCATGCACTAGTGAGGCCACAACAAACCTAGAAAAAACAATACAATGACATTTCCTTGCATTTATATATAAAAATATATAAACTCAAACCTACCAACCCACTGAGTTTATAAAAGGAATAATATTCATATCTATCATTTCTTGAAAATAGATTATACATTTCTACCATTCATGAAATTGTCTTTCAATTTCTACCACTTTTGTCTTCTTCCAACTGCCGAAAAGGCAAACTTAACTCTGCCATAAGTGAGCTGATTTCGTAGACAATATTGTCTCTGGTACAGACGTCGTTTCTGATGCACAGATCTGTTCACCGCCGTTGTCTCCGACGTCGGATTGTCTCTGGTGCAGATTTTTTTTGTCTCCGACGTCGTCTCTCCGACGTCGGATTGTCTCCGGTACAGACGTTTTTGTCTCCGACGTCGTCTCTGATGCACAGATCTGTTCACCACCGTTGTCTCCGACGTCGGATTGTCTCCGGTCCAGACTTTTTTTGTCTCCGAGGTCGGATTATCTCCAGTACAGACATTTTTGTCTCCGACGTTGTCTATGATGCGCATATTTGTTCACTGTCGTTGTCTCCGACAACGAAATGTCTCTGGTGCAGACTTTTTTGTCTACGACGTCGTCTCTCCAACGTCGGATTGTCTCCGGTACAGACATTTTTGTCTCCGACGTCGTCTCTGATGCACATATATGTTTGCCGCCGTTGTCTCCGACGTCGGATTGTCTCCGGTGCAGACGTCGGATTGTCTCCGGTGCAGACGTCTTTGTCACCGCCGTCGTTTCCGGTGCAGACGTCTGTTCACCGCCGTCGTCTCCGACGTCGGCTTGTCTCCGATGTAGACGTCTGTTCACTGTCGTTGTCTCTTACATTGGGTTGTCTCCGGTGCAGACGTCTGTTCACCGTCGTTGTCTTTGTCGTCGGCTCGGCTTTTCCTCCGGCGTTGTTGTTTTCTTTTGCGGCGCCGACATCACCTTCCACCACCACCTTTTCACCATTGAAGAAGAAAGAAAAAGAAGTGAGAAAGTGAGGAAGAAGAAAGGCAAAATGGTCTTTTGGATTAAGAGAGAGGAAAAAGATAAAAGTGGTATGTAAAATGAAAGAAATAAAATGGAATGATACTTTTGAATATACCATTTTGATTTAATGGTATAGAGTGTAAGTTTATAAAATTAGAGTGCCCCGCTATAAAATCAATTGAGTTGCACTCTTGGACATTAATTTGGCACTTCAATTTATTTACTGTTCTTTCTTTCTTTCTTTTCTGATAGTTTCTGCCGAGATGCACGACTATTTGTCTACATATGCATTTCTATATGTATGCTAATAATTTAATGTTGATTCGGAGCTTCCATTTGTGTATTATAGCGCTTTGGGTTTTAAGTTGTGGGTTTGGATTTCGTGATCATTTTCTTAGAGTTGCAAGACATCTGTCAATAGATAAATGGTAGGAAATTTAGGGTACTTATCAAAATTCCCATATTTTGGTTATGCATATTTCTTTCTATACGTTTGTACTAAAAATTGTTACATTTACTGAAATAATATTTATATAAAAAAAGAATCTTGGTTATGCTTAAAAAGTTTGCCGAAAAAAATATAAACCCTAAACAAATAGCAATTTTATCTTTTTCTCTGCAACCTGTTAGTAAATTTATCTTTTATGTATGGTGCTTTGTGATTCATGTAAAATGTTTTCAAAATCTTGACTATTTGTATTTTTAGTTTTTGAATTAAATGTAAAATTTTATTCTAATCAAAACATTTTTACAATTATATATATGAAAGTTCAGTTGACCTTCTCCATATATATATGAAAGTTCAATTGAACAATTATATATATGTGTTCGAAAGAACATAAAAATTCCAGCCATCACAAATATTATACTTGTTCTTGTATTGTTTTTTTATGTGAGATTTAAATATATTCCTATGTAGCTATGTATTATAAGTGCTATTTACATCGCTTTGTTTTTTTAATTTTTTCGCTATACAGTTTTTAGAAGAAAAGGCTGCGCGTATGCGTGGGTATAAGCCTAGTAAATATGATTTTTTGTTTGAGTTCTTTAAGCATAAACAAAATAATAAATCTTAAAACTTTGGTTCAACTTTGAAACTAAAGAAAAATCAAAATATGGAGTTTGGAGACATTGGAGCTTCACCATGTCTCCTTCCATTCCGTTCACGTTAAACGTGATAGACGACATACTGCAAAATGTTGAACTCGGAGAGCGGGTTCTTTGTAAAGAAAATGGTAGGTGAGAGCAGGAAAAATAAGTATTTCTGTTCAGGAGAGCGGACAACCTCAGGTTCCGAGTAAACTAAATAGGAGGTGATTTACCCGAGCAGGATAGACCAGAATAGAATTGTATTATTGCCCAAATGTGGTAAAAAAACATGGGTTTTCCCCCAAATGTGATACAACTATATATAAGACTTGTAATCTAGGGTAAATGTGCTTATGGTTAAAAACTAACCATATACTTTACAAAAGTAACCCTAGATTAATTACAAAGTAACCAAATATGGGTTATGTCTTATCTTTGGAAAACGGGCCTTGGAGTTTGCTGGGCCGAGAGCATGATTTGCCTTG
Source organism: Draba incana (assembly GCA_963576765.1). NCBI lineage: Eukaryota > Viridiplantae > Streptophyta > Magnoliopsida > Brassicales > Brassicaceae > Draba > Draba incana. The sequence goes on along the minus strand of OY755215.1, from coordinate 10,960,414 downwards.
GGCTAAATCCGGGTGTAACAGTAGACCCCCCCCCCCCCCCAAGTCGATGGATCGAGCACGCTGAGTTCATCGAGGTCGTTATGCGAGCGGGTCGGAGAGCGAAAAGGTCCGGTCCGCAGTTGTGTTCGGCGAGCGAATCTTGGTCTGCTCGGCCCGAGGCTTCGGTCGCAACCTATTCTCGGTCTCATCAGATGGAGTACGCACGTGGAGGGAACTTCGATTTTGCCGCGTAGCCGCTGTTTCCCGCGCTCAGAGGTGACTAGGGTTTCCTGTTCTAGGAAACGATTTGTTGTCTCGCCATGCGTTGCCTTGATTCCTTCGACTGCAGTTAATGCGACCCTTCATGCTTCCTTCTATAAAATCGCGTCGTTCCTTTTCTTCATCATTACTTTCTTCAGCTTCTTCTCTCTCCATCTCATTCGCCCCCAATTCTTTCCCTTGGTTTAGCACCCATACATTTTCTCTTTTCATCAGGATCATATCTTCCGAAGATTCTTCCTCTAAACTTGTCCCTAATTCGTCAGCCTGCAGGACCCGTCGGTGGACCGATCATGAAAATGCCGCAAGTCTCCCTTCTTCGGCGCCTTAGCCTGCTTCCGGTGGTGCCGGCCCGGTTCTTGGTTCTCCTTCCTATGTTGCCTCGGGTTCTCGCGGTGACAGGAGAGGGGTGGCTACAATATATCTCGGCCAGCCTTCTCCTCAACGAGCCTTCCGCCTTAGGCGGGTGGAAGAAAGTGACGACGAGGGTATTCTTATCGAATATTTGAGCAAATACATCCCGTCCAACTCGGGGGAGTCTGTTGCTAGTGGTTTCAGAGCCAGTCCTCCGAGCGAGCCGAGGCAGACAAATTCCAGGAAAGAAATGGTCGGGACTGCCTTGAGGGTGCGGTCTGGGGACGAGAGTGCCCTGGTCAGTTCTGCCTGTGTCGTTGGAGCAGGTGGTGCTGTCTTGTCTCGACAATGTTTTTGGGGAGGCCAGGTGCTCCTCCAAAGGGATGGATTCCTGGGCTCATGGGAAGAAAGCGGCCGCGGTATCGCTTGATTAACCTCCACTTCTTCGGCTCAGCCATTCTAGCCAGATCTCCACGATAATCGTATGCATATCCTTTGGCGGGCCGAATGGGTCTTCTACTATCGAGGCGGGAGGAACTTTTGTCCCTGATTACCGAGGTGGCATTTTCGGCGGGTCACCAGGGGTGATTGGGATAGTTTTGGGAAAACGGTCGAGGGACGAGAGGGCCGAGTCACTCGGGTTCTGGTTGAATCATCGGCTCGGAATGTACTTTCGACAAGCCGTGAACTAGAAGCGACGGGAGGCGGTTGTCCGAGTTGGATCGACCAACTCGTGAGGGAAAACATATCCTTGAAGAAGGATAAGGCCTCCCTGTCGAGGGAAAACGAGTCGTTGAGGGATCAAGGCGGTCCATTGGCAGATTTGGAGAGGTTGAAGAGGTATTCCACGGAACGGGATGATGCGGTGAGAGAGCTCTGTCAGATGGTCTGGCACGAGGTTGACCTGAGGGGTCTTGCTGAGCAAAAGTATGCCGACCTTAAGTCGTGGCTTAGGACGGTCGAGCGTGCTAATACTGAGCTGGTCAAGCACGTTCGGTCTCAGATGTCCCATCTGCTAGGTCTGCCGTCGAACAGACTCACACAAAGCTTGTCGGGTTGGCGCAGGCTTTGCTTACTAGGGATCGAGAATTCTTCCTCGAACAGAGGGACTACCTCAGTTTCGTTAGCCGAGCCTGTCATGTTAAAACCCAGCTTGACGATGTGGATCTAATGGCAGCGACTGGTGTGGTGATTCTTCCGGAGGATAGAGCCAAGATTATGGCCAAATATGACTTTCTTGTGGGGGAAATCGAGGCAAAGGAGATGATAGATTTTTCCGATCGTGAGAATGTGTTCACTCCGGGATCCTGCATTCTCTCGGGTAACTACGAGGCAGCCTGTCCTCCTTCCCTGTTTGGACCCGAGGAGTACGCGATAAAAGAATCCTAGGTAGTTGAAGCTTTCGACATCTATCCGTCTGAGGCATCCGGTGGTATCGGCGATGCGGCTGGGAGCGGTTCTTCTTCTGGCCGGGTCATGGCTCTGGCCGGGGGTGTGCCAAGAGGTCCGGACGCGGGTCGTCCTAGGTCAGTTGAATTTGCTTTTCCCACTGTTCTGCTTTTTCTTCCGTAAATCGGTGGGCCTGACCAGTGAATGTTTTTGCAGGGAAATGAATGAGGCTGCTTCTTCTGGGCAGGTGCTGACCGGGGCGGTAGGTCGTGAGCCGGTGATCGGTGAAAGCCCCTGATCCTCTTTCTATTTGGGCTTTGACAGCGTTACGGATATGGCTTTAAGAGTATTGCACTCTCCAGAGCTCGAGATGCGTTACGGATAAGACTCCTCGTTCTTCTAGCTCTTAGGAAATTATAGTGTTTTGCTTTGATTTTCCTTTTTGTTATGCTCTAGCCGGGTGTGGCGTTTGGCGTATTTTGATGTAATTATAGAACCTCTTTTGTTTTGCACGAGGAACGGATCCTTGGGTTCTTTGAATGAAAACTTTGGCACAGCGGGTCCGAGGAGGGCGTCCTCGGGTTTGCTTTCTCGATCTTATTTATGCGGCTGAGTACGATACTCGGGTATTTTGTGTTTGTATTTGTATGAATCCGACTAGGTTCGCACGTTAGACAGTCAGATTAGTTTGTCTGCAGGTCGGATTGGAACCTGGCTTACGACGAAACTCGTCTCGTGGCTAAGTTTGCGAGGATACTCGGCTTAATAATTACTAAGACGTTTCTAGGAAAAATGCATGTTGGGGCCTGGCTTAAATTCCTATCCGGGTTAACTTCCGATTTTAAGGAATTTGTAGGTTATTTCACTACTGCATTTATGAGAAACGCGGGTGAGTATTCTTCTGGCCGAGTACCTGGCCGGAGTATCGGTACAGGTTTTAGCTTGGAGCTTTGGAAAAGTTAAGGTTTAACTTCATTGGCGTAAGAACGAGTAGATATATGAAAGTTTTTATTATCACGGCTGGACTTCTGGGGAAGCTGCCTACGTACCCGTTAAATAGGAATCAAGCCAGACGTAGTTAGGATTACAAGTGATAGATAGTTAGTTTGTTCAGAACGAGTAGAAGTACGAGAGGGTGGGTTGGCCCGTTTGGGAGGCGCGACTGTTGGGGATATCTTTTAAGTGAAAGGGAATTCCATGCTTTAGGGACGGGGGTTTCGTCTATGGTCTCGAGGTGGTATACTCCTGGTCGAACAATCTCTGTGACTCTATAAGGGCCCTCCCAATTGGCACCGAGCTTCCCAGCACTAATCTCCATAGTGTTCTCGTAGACTTGGCGCAGAACGAGGTCACCGACGTCAAAGTTGCGGTTGTGGACTTGCTTGTTATAGTATCTGGCCACTGCCTACTGGTAATTCTGGATTTGGAGGAGCTCCGAATCGCGTTCCCCCTCGAGGTAGTCCAAGTTGTCCAGGATTGCGTCGGCGTTGGCGAGTGGATCCTCTGGCAGTTTTTCTCTGCGCAGAGTCAGGACAACGGCCTCGGCCAGGGCCATTGCCTTGAGCCTGCCGTCGAGTTCGTCCGCCCAAACTCCCTTTCTGTCGTCGAGTCACTTTTTAAGCTCGGATATAATTGCCTTGTTCGTTGCCTCAACCTGGCCGTTCCCTTGGGGGTATCTCGGGGTTGACTAGTTATGATGAAATGGGAGCCATTGTCGGCGATTATTTCATAGGGGAGCCTGTGGAAAAATATGAGAAACTTCCAGACGAAGTTCTGAATGTAGTTTGCCCGGATAGATGCGTAGGCCTCGGCTTTGACCAACTTGGTGAAATAGGCCGTGATTACGATAATGAACCGCTTTTGCCTCAACTTTGAGAAGGGGCCGATGATATCCATCGCCCATCGCATAAAGGGGTAGGCGATGGTGGTCGTGGTCAGCTGTTCGGTTGGTGACTTGATCATTGGCCCGTGCCTCTGGCATTTTTCGCATCATCGGACGTGGTTGGCGTAGTCTCGGAGCATGGTTAGCCAATAGTGGCCTAACTTCTTGATTTTGAGAGCGAGGGTTCGCCTGCCCGCGTGGCTTCCTCCATCCCCTTCGTGGCTCTGGGCTATGATTTTGAAGATGTCGCCCTCGGTAACACAGCTCAACAGGATTCCTGCTGCGCTTCACCGATAGAGCCTGCCCTCGATGATGACGTAGTGGCCGGCTCGGACGCAAATCTGTCGCTCGCCATGTTTTATGTAAGCGATTATCTCCTTTCGCCAGTCGTGGTTATTGGAGGGCCGCAGGGGGGCGATATGTTCGGGTGGGATGGGGCCATCGTCATCATCGTTCATTTCGATCATGACTCTGCCACTTCCTCGAGGGAGGTAGATGCTTGGCTCGGTGATTGTCTCAATCGGAATTGTTCTCTTCAATGGGGAGGGCGAGCTGGAGGCGAGGGTGGCAAAGGCGTCGGCGTAGGCTTTTTTTTGCGCGAGGAATCTTCATGATCTGGAAGCTGTCGAGATTCCAGAGGATGAGGTTTCTAGCGACTCGTCAGTACGCCTCCATTCGCTCGTCCTTGGTATCGTAGTCACCGTTGAGTTGGTTTATGACGAGCTGGGAATCACTGTACGCATGTAGCTTGCGTGCTCCAACTACCTTGGCCAGTCGGATGCCGGCGATGAGCGCTTCCCAGTCGGATTGTTCGAGGACTTCCCCGGCTGGTGAGACGAGCCATATCCTTACCCCCGCTCCTTGCCGTGAGATGGAACCATCTATGTAAAGGCTTTATGTATCTAAGGCCTGCCCGGAGGTGACATAATCGGGCGGTAGTACGAGTTTGGAATTCGATGTCGTATTCGCTCAACTCTATCGCCCATTTAGCCATTCTTCCGGATAAGCTTGGGCTATGCGGGATGGTGCAAAGTGGTTGTGAGGACATTACAACAATAATGTGCGACTGAAAGTATGGATGCAGTTTTCTAGCCGAAACCATTACCGCCAAAACCAATTTCTCGAGGGTGGGATATCTTAACTCTGCTCCATTAAGCGACTTGCTGACGTAGAATATTGGTTTTTGATCCCCTCAATCTTCTCGAACGAGGACTCCACTGACGGCTGCGCCTGTTACCGAAACATAGAGATAGAGAGTTTCGCACTGCTTGGGCTTTGAGAGGATGGGCGAAGATGTAAGGTATGAATTTAGATTTCTGAAAGCCTCCTCGCATTTATCGTCCTAGACGAACGCTTTGTTGCCTCAGAGGAGTTGATAGAAGAGGAAGCTACGGTCGGTCGAGCGCAAGATAAAACGGTTGAGAGCTGCTATTCGACCAGTTAGATGCTAATGAGAAACTTCTGGACTAAGTTCTGAACGTCGTTTGCCCGGATAGATGCGTAGGCCTTGGCTTCGACCCACTTGGTGAAATAGTTCGTGATTACGATAACGAACCGCTTTTGCCTCGACTTCGGGAAGGGGCTGATGATGTCCATCGCCCATCGTATGAAGGGGTAGGCGATGGTGGCCGTGGTCAGCGGTTCGGTTGGTGACTTGATCATTGGGTCGTGCCTCTGGCATTTTTCGCAGCATCGGACGTGGTCGGCGTAGTCTCGAAGCATGGTTAGCCAATAGTGGCCTAACTTCTTGATTTTGAGAGCGAGGGTTCGCCTACCCGCGTGGCTTCCTCTATTCCCTTCGTGGCTTTGGCTATGATTTCAAAGATGTCGCCCTCGGCAACACAGCTCAACAGGATTCCTGCTTCGCTCTACCGATAGAGCCTGCCCTCGATGATGACGTAGTGGCTGGCTCGGACGCAAATCTGTCGCTCACCATCTTTTATGTAAGCGTTTATCTCCTTTCGCCAGTCGTGGTTATTGGAGGGCCGCAGGGGGCGATATGTTCGGGTGGGATGGGGCCATCGTCGTCTTTGTTCATTACGATCGTGACTCTGCCACTTCCTCGAGGGAGGTAGATGCTTGGCTCGGCGATTGTCTCGACCGGAATTGTTCTCTTCTATGGTGAGGGTGAGCTGGAGGCGTGGGTGGCAAAGGATTCGGCGTAGGCGTTTTTTGCACGAGGGATATTCGTGATCTGGAAGCTGTCGAGATTCCAGAGGATGAGGTTGCTAGCGACTCGTCGGTACGCCTCCATTCGCTCGTCCTTGGTATCGTAGTCACCGTTGAGTTTGTTTATGACGAGCTGGGAATCACTGTACGCATGTAGCTTGCGTGCCCCAACTACCTTGGCCAGTCGGATGCCCGTGATGAGCGCTTCCCAGTTGGATGGTTCGAGGACTTCCCCGGCTGGTGAAACGAGCCGTATCCCTACCCCCGCTCCTTGCCGTGAGACGGAACCGTCTATGTAAAGGCTCCATGTATCTAAGGCCTGCCCGGAGGTGACATAATCGGGCGGTAGTACGAGTTCGAAATTCGATGTCGTATTCGCTCAACTCTATCGCCCATTTTGCCATTCTTCCGGATAGGCTTGGGCTATGCAGGATGGTGCAAAGTGGTTGTGAGGACATTACGGCAATAGTGTGCGACTGAAAGTATGGATGCAGTTTTCTAGCCGAAACTATTATCGCCGAATCCAATTTCTTGAGGGTGGGATATCTCGACTCTACTCCGTTAAGGGACTTGCTGACGTAAAATATTGGTTTCTGATCCCCTCAATCTTCTCGAACGAGGACTCCGCTGACGGCTGCGCTTGTTACCGAAACATAGAGATAGAGAGTTTCGCACTGCTCGGGCTTTGAGAGGATGAGCGGAGATGTAAGGTATGAATTTATATTTTTGAAAGGCTCCTCGCATTTATCGTCCCAGACGAACGCTTTTTTGCCTCGGAGGAGTTGATAGAAGGGGAGGCTACGGTCGGTCGAGCGCGAGATAAAACGGCTGAGAGCTGATATTCGACCGGTTAGTCGCTGGGCCTCTCTCTTGTTCCTCGAAGAGGGAAGATTAATGATTGCGTCGATCTACTTTGGATTAGGTTCTATTCCCGTCTGAGTGACAATATACCTAAGGAACTCCCCCGACGTAACCCCAAAAGTGCATTTTGCCGGATTCAGCTTTATCCCGTATTGGTTTAGAACTCTGAAGCAGTCTGCGAGGTGTCCAACATTGTCGGATGCGAAGGCGGACTTTACTAGCATGTCGTCGATATAGACCTCCATTGTGTCCTCGTGTAGATTGGCGAACTTTTTGATGACAAGCCGTTGGTAGGTCGCCCCCGCGGTTTTGAGCCCGAACGACATAACTCGATATCAATATGTGCCCAGGTCGATGATGAAGGGCGTCTTCTCGCGATCGTCAGGGTGCATCGCGATTTGGTTATATCCTTCAAATAAATCCATGAACAAGAGTAACTCGTTGCTGGCTGTCGCTTCGACCACTCGATCGATGTGGGGTAGTGGGAAGCTATCCTTGGGGCATGTCTTATTTAGGTCGGTGAAGTCGACGCACACTCGCCATTTGCTGTTCTTTTTCTTTACTACCACTGGGTTAGCTAGCCATACGGGGTACTGCATTTTCATGATCGACCCCGCTTCTAAAAGCTTGGCTTCTTCTTCGTTGACTTCTTGTGATCGTTTGATGCCGAGTTTTCTCTGCTTCTGATTAATTGGTTTGTACGTTGGATCCACGTTGAGCTTTTGGGTGGTTACGCTTGGGAGTATTCCTTTTATGTCGTCCATCAACCAGGCAAAGGTCCCCACGTTCTCGCCTAAGAATTCTACTAGAGAGGAGCGGATTGGCTCGGCGAGTTTGGCTCCGATGCTGATGCGATAATCTAGATGCGCCGGATCGATGTTAATCTGAATCGTCGACTCCTGCTTCGGCTCCGAGGAGTCGGGCTCGTCGGAGGAGCTGATGTGCAGGTATACCATACGCATGTGTTTTTCAGCTATAAAACACGTTTTGACCATCTTCTGGTTACCACGAATGGTGAACATGCCGGTTGGAGTCGGGAACTTAACGCATTGGTGATAGGTGGACGCCATTGCCCATAGTGAAAACAGCCAAGGGGTTTCCATAATTACGTTGTACATGGTCGGCTTATCCACAACTATGAACTTTACATTTCGCGAGGTACTGCCCGAGTGTACCATTAACTTAATCGTTCCCATCGTCATGGTGGTTACGCTGTCGAAGCCCGTCAATGGCCTGACGTTCAGCTTGATCTTGTCGTCCGAGATATCCATCCTTTGGAGCATGTCCTTGAAAATTAGATCAACTGAGCTTCCGGTAACGACCAAGACCTGAGCGACTTCGCAGTCGGCTGTCTTTAGCTCGACCACGAGGGGATCATTGTGAGGTATCGCGAGATGCTTAGTGTCAGCCTCGTTAAATATGATTGGCATGTCTACCTCGGATCTCTGGATGCATCCTTGGTCGATTATTGCTTGCTTCTCATATTGGGATCTCACAGAGTCGTGGACCATACTATAGCCTTCCATAATGACCATCACCCTCTTCCTCAGGTCCTGCTTTATTGCCGTTTCCTCGTTGGTCCCTTGCCGTTTCTGGGGAACCGGGAGGTCAAAATTGTTGTTGGCCTTCTCCTCATTCTTGGTTGGGCTTTCTTCGGATTTCCTCTTTTCTCCACGATCGGGTGGGGGCACGACTTTGACTGCACCAATTTGATACTGGGCGAAGAGATGTTTCTTGAGCTGTCGACATTACGAGGTCGAATGGCCATACATCTGGTGATACGTAGTAGGATTGGTTTCCCGAGGGCTCCTTGGCTTCCGAAGGCCGTTGATACTTATTCCACTGCTTTGGAGGTGTGTTCGAACCGGTTCCCATGACGTTAGTCGAGAATTTCCTCTTATAGTCTGGGTCGAAGTGTTGACGAGGTTCTCGGTAGGTGTCATCGGCGACTTCCTTCGCTTTAACCCGTGTCACCGATTCTTTACATGGTGAGGCCTTCTTTAGCTGACTAACCTGGCTCTTCCCGAGCCTGATGTATCCCACCGAGTGGTACATTACCTCTTTGATAGTCTGGCTGGGATGTAGGATCAATTCTTCCTGGAATTTGGATCCGGGCCATAGGCCTTGTTTGAGAGCGGCGAGGCTTGAAGTATTTGTGACCATTACTCGAGATATCACGGCCTTGAACCAGTCTATATAGTCGGACAGTGTTTCCTCTTCCCCCTGGATGATCCCCCATAGGTTCGCATCCGAGGCTTTGTCCCTGATGTACAGCGCATAGTGCTTTAAGAATGCGGTTGACAGTTGCATAAAGGACCCGATCGATCTTGGTTCCAGCCTTGAGAACCAGTCCAAGGTCAGGCCGGACAGGTACTCAACAAAATATTGACAATGCCCGGTATCACGCTCTTCCGGTGAGAGGTGGACCCAATCGAAAAGGCGGTGAGATGTTGCTTTGGGTCTGAGTCTCCTACGTAAGGCTGGAGACAGAGTTTCGCCGTACTACGAGTCAGGGTTGCCATTATATGCTCGGAGAACAATGTTTGCTGGGTCTCGGCTAGGATGCGGTCTATTTCCGGGGCTGCGCTAAGGATACGATGCATCATCGACTTCATTTCCTGAATTTGGTTCCTGACCTCGTCTAACTCCATGGGTTGAATGTTCACAGCCCTACTTCATTCGGTGGGGCATTCCCGGAGGGACTCGATCGTTCTCTTGAGGTCCGCTTCCTGGCCCAGCTTATCAAAGATCGTGGGAAAAGAGTTGGCGCGTACCGTGGGTGATTCGAACGTCGCTCTCGGCTCTTTCCGTCTGCTCGGATCCTGCGACAGTCCCTGCGATGCGATCAAGCTTTCGAGGTGGGCACTTGTTCGTCGTGCCTGCTCATCCTATTGGTCAAGTCGATTCATCAACAAATCCATTATATGTCCGTACTCCGCCTGAGGTCCGACAGTGGATGCTGCGTGCTCGGTTTGAGCTTTCGGTTGGGGGTGACCCTGCCTAACGTGGGAGGCTAACGAACATCCCTGACGTGCTTGGAGGTCGGTTTGGTTTGGTCCGGCGGGCAAGAGTTTGTCCGAGGCCGTTCCAATGAGATGCTCGACCCCTTGCTGGGTGGGGATTGGGTTGACAGGCGACCTTTGTCGTTGGAGGACAGATACCGAGCTTGAAGGCTATTCAAACCCGTGAGAGGCGGGAGTCGGGTTGACGGATGGATTTGTTGACAAGGGTTGAGTTTGCCTGGGGGGAGCGGTTGTCCCTCCCAATGCTTGGTCGGACTGTGATCGAGAATTGTCATCTTTGTTGAGATCTACCATCTTTAAGCGTAGAAAGAAATCTTCGAGATGAGCCCCCTACCTTGCGCGCTAAATGTTGAACTCGAAGAGCGGGTTCTACACTAAATTTGTAAAGGAGGTTCGAGATTCTTTGTAAAGAAGATGGTAGGTGAGAGCAGGAAAAATAAGTATGTCTGTTCGGGAGAGCGGACAACCTCTGGTTCTGAGTAAACTAAATAAGATGTGATTAATCCGAGCAGGATAGACCAGACTAAAATTTTATTATTGCCCAAATGTGGTAAAAAAGCATGAGTTTTTCCCCAAATGTGATACAACTATATATAGGACTTGTAATCTAGGGGTAAATGTGCATATGGTTAAAAACTAACCATATAGTTTACAAAAGTAACCCTAGGTTAATTACAAAGTAACCAAATATGGGTTATGTCTTATCTTTGGGAAAAAGGCCTTGGAGCTTGCTGGGCCGAGAGCAGGATTTGCCTTTGGCTAAATCCGGGTGTAACACAAAGCATAACGAAAGAGAATCATCTTGAATTTGGGTAGTTGACTTGTGAGAAGTGATATAATCTCCTCCCTATTCGTTGTATATGCAGACCCCATAAGCTTGTTTGCGATGTCACTCCAAACTGCACTCGAGACGGTGCAACCAAAAAACAGATGATTACGAGTCTCTTCTTCCCGTCGACAGAGAATACAACTCGTATTCACACATATATTCCAATTCTTCATGTTGTCTCCGGTTGTCGAGCGATTATGAACAGCTAACCATGTAACAATAGGATACTTCGGAGTTGCGTGTGTGAACCACACTCCTTTGTACCAATTATTTGTAGTCTGCTTTATCCGAATGAGAGTCCAAGTGTTTTTTAGTGATGAACCGATCCTTGTATGCATCATCCGTGGCTTTCCAAAGAGGTCGATCCTAACCTTCCTCTACGTCATTTAGGTAAGTATTCTGTGTTTGCATCTTCTACGATCAAGAATATCAGCAACAGTAGCAGGTTGGGAAATTCCCATGTCAATGGAACCATGGCGACCCATCAATTCACACAATCTTCCAAACGCAAAATCTTGACTATTACAAGCAAATTTTCTAGTTTATCAAAATGATCCCTAAATGTTGGAAGTATTGTCATACTTGTGCATGTATATGATTCTTGCTTCTTGGAAAGCAAACCTCTTCATCGAGCCAACATTTGTTTTTTTTTGTTTCAGTTTATCGAATCACTTAAGTTACACTGAGATTGGTTTTGGTTGGGTTTTCACATTAAAAATCTTAGGAGATTAATGTGCTTATTACATGATAGAGATGTATTAGCAGACAAAGGAATCTACGAGGCAGCAAAATGAATTTAGGAACGGTTCTTACCTGAAATAACAGAGCATTTGTCTCGACATAGAGATAGAGTTAAGACTTCCACTTTACATGTCTTTCTCTTGAAGCCAATCTCTCGTTAATAGTGACTCTATATTTTCTATATAGAAAATAAGTGATGTAAAATACTTCTTTTCTCTTGAAGGCAATCTCTCGTTTTCACGTTTGGTTCACCGTTTGTGTTTTGTCAGTGAGAAGATTATAGGAGGGCTTGGTCGTGATGAGAGTCATGTTCACCATGTGATGATTCATCGGGATATTACCCCCCACGAGCCTTATCTAATATAATTAATTACCCTGACCATGTAGCTCTTGTCCTCAAGAGTTTGAACCCGCTATTTCGTAGACATCATTGTCTCAACAAAAATGTAAATCTTTAGTCGTTTAAATCCATTTATCGTTTCATATTTTGGAGTTGTAAATACAAATATTAGCATATTAGATAATCATATGATAGGTTAATTCTATTTTGGCTATAATTTTGAAGTGTTTGTGTTTTTTATTTTGCTTATGACTATTGCTTTCTATAGTTCAGACAAGGAAACAATTTGTGGTTGCACAAGATTGATCGTTGTGAAAAGTAAGATGGACATCATTGTGGTGTGACTATGAACAAGAGATGAATAACTTGTTCAAAAGTCGTCTAATGATTGAACCTCGGGTCATTATAGGATTTCACGAGCCTTGGAACTGTTGTCATTTTTGGTTGGAGGAATTAAGATGGGATTTCTAAGGTTGTGAGCATAATGGGAAAAAAAAATGTAACGTCAATATTAAAACATGTATAATGATCCATAAAATGCATAAGCGGAGGAAGTTCTGTTCCAGATGTTTATTACATGACAAGTTATACATCATCGGTGGTCGAAATGAAAATGGTTAAGGTTGCCAATATAATTTTATAATTTTAGATGAAAGGAACGTTAAGCACCTTTCCGACCTTATAATTTTAGAAACAAGTTATGTGTATCATTCTATGCACATATGGTTAACTAATTACCAATATAGATCGTTTTTCTTAATTTAATTGAGCGAAAAGAATTAAGATTTGTCTAATGAATAACAACAAAGATTTAAGATGTTGGGCCGTGCTCTACTATTTCTTTACTTAATGGTTCCTATTTGCTCATTGTAGTGCCCGTATTTTAGTTTTCGAACCCAACAGAAACATTCGGAATAGACCAACGAATTATTGTGAAGTTTGTTATATTTTGCAGGTTTACAAAGACAATTTTGTCAAACCCAAAATTCACGTGGCTGTCACAGACTCACAAGTGCCATTGAACGCAACCACATTAGACCCAAGACCGGCCCTGAATTTTTAGGAGCCTTAAACCAAAAACAATTTGGGGTTTATAGATGTGATTTTTTTTATGAATAAGAACAAATGTTGAGATTTAAAAAATTTAGGGACATTTTTTTTTTGTAGAAAATTCAAAAAAATTTAGGGACATTAGGTCCTAGCTTCATTAGCCTTGGCGAAAGATCGGCCCTGATTAAACCTTTTGCGATAAGAAAGAGATGAATAACTTTAGAGTATAATAATATTCCAAAATTGTCGATAAAGTGTTTTCAGAAGTCCTAATAACCTCTCAGGCACGAGACCCAAGACGGCCGCCAATCCGAAGCCCCACCACATATCTGATGGCTTCTCATCGATCCACCGCCGTTGCTTATGCCTGCAACTCTACCGGACTCCATTGACATACCTCTTACTCTTACGTCGCTGAAACTTACTCACCGACGTGAACTCTTTGCGGCTTATCAACCTCCCGCGTTTGACTTGTGTCGACGACGAGAACTTATCACAGATCTCCATGGCTTCCGGCGATCTCTATCTTGAAACTGGTGTGAAGATTTCGGCCCTGCTCAAATTTATAGATCCGATGTGGCTAAAAATTTGATTATCCTCCTTCTCGTACTCTCCGGTAATGAACTCCGAGACTATGCATAACTTTCCTCCTCCGCTGAAGCCACCAGATCCAACTCCTCCCCATCAATCGACCATAGCTCCTCCCTCTCAGCCTCGGTATCAAGTCTCTCCTCCGCCGCATATGACACCATCGACAAGACTTTCGTCGTTCTCCGCCGCGTTTGATACTGTAACCTTACCTATCCTCCTCCTTCGACAAGCCAAAGTTGAACCCTTGTTGGGCTGGGAATATGCTCTTCATTTGGGCCATATTATATAAGGCCCAATAAGGTTTGTAACAGTTTTCCATAAAGCCTCATCAACACTTGTTGAGATTTATGGAACAAATCCTAATCCCTATTACCAGCTATCTCTTGTACGATCAAGAACCAATCCGTTCATGTTACAAGGCTCGCTAAAATCTTTGTCCTCCAGTTCGAGCCTGGAGAGCCTATCCTTCTTCATCTCGCTCTTACATTAGACTCACAGTCGGTGAAAATCCTGAAGATGAAGCTTCCGTTATGGCCATCTTATTCGAGTTTCTCCGCCCAAAGCTTCGAATCCGACGTGTCTCGCTCCCAGAGCTGTCCTGATGTCATCGCAGGTTCATTCTCCGGCAAAACAGTCTCTGATGACCAACATAATCGTTCTATGTTGCTAAAGTCCTCTAACAATATCATTCTTTGTGGTGGACTTGGCCTATCTTGCTATCAAGGGCTATTACCTTAATTAACTGTTAGTTTAACTCATACCTTTTTAATCTTCAAGTTAAATTTGCTGCTGAGCTCGCTAAAATCTCTTTTAAGTGAAGTTAGTGTTTTCTGGATTTGGAAAGACAAATCCTGTAATCTTCTGCCTTCGGGAAAGGAAGCTCTTAGATCCGATTCCGAGTAATTACCAAACTAATATGTGTTCTTCCGCTGTCCTTACAGTCCTAGAAGATGCAATTGAGGTCGTTTCAACGATCCTCGATGTTATGGTTAATCTTTCAACGTCACTTTGGAAACTCCAAGCGACTAACTTCATAGTCTTCGGCTTAGCCGTAAAAACGATCTCGACGCATTTGAGGTTATCCTCGGATCCGCTGTCCATCATTTGCGATGACAATTTATCTGTTTTGACCTTTATTGCATTTTATGTATGTTGTAGACCTTCAAGAGGATGCTTAGTTCCCTCTTCATGTATGAAACAAGGTTAAGTTAATAGAAGTTTTCTGCAAAAAAACCATCCAAGTCACCAAAATTTGCGAGAAAACCCCTAAGGTAAAAAAACCACAAGTCAACCCCACCATCTCTGGTCAACCCGCTATATAACCCTTCCGTTAAACCGACGTTATATCGGTGACAGAATGCAAAACACTGCGTTTTGGGTAGAGGGAAAACATGTGGTTTTGAAAATTGACGGGTCGGGTTTAGAAGTCGGGTTAAATTTTTGGGTGGGTTGGGGATTAAATTAAATAAATATGGGAAAAGAAAATTAGGGTTTATGTTTGTCGGGTTTGGTCTCAATTTGGGGAAAAATCATAACACTCATTCTCAGAGCTCATCGACTTCTTCTCTCTCGAAATCGAAGTGGGTTTGGTCTTGGTTTCGATTTCGATTGGGTTTAGGTTTCGTATGTTCTTCATTGGTATAGGTTCTGGGTTTTGAATGTTTTGGGCTTAGATTTGAGAAATTTCTGGGTTTCGGGTGATTTATGGGCTTAAATTGTTTCGTTTGTGTTGTGTATAGGAACAATGGTCAGTTACAGTTGGACGTCAACAAGCATCGCAAGTGTCAACAGTGATTTTAATCGAGCTAATGGTCTGTACGGGCTTCCAATGCGTTGTGCTTGCGGTGAAATGATTATAATGAAGGTTTCTCGCACGTATGAGAATCTAGGAAGGAGATACTACACCTGCTTGTTCTCAAAAGTGAGTAACTTTGAGATTATATTCAATTTTTATTCGGATTTTTGGAATTAAGTAGTGAAAGAATTATTTTTGGGTTTAGGACGGTCGTAATCATACTTGGAAATGGTGGGATGAATGTATGATGGAGGAATTGAGCATCATAAGGATGGAAATCCAAGAGCAAGCCAATCGAATTACACAGTTTGTTGGTTCTGGAGGTCCTGAAGCTGAGGAAAAGAAGGACAATGAAGAAATCAATATGCTTAAGGAGATGGTAAAGAAGAATGAAACTGAGATTGGAAGGCTTAAGTTTGCAGTTTATGTGGGGATTGTGGTGGTTGGTACTGTTTGGTACTTGTTCAAGTAGAAGATTTCTTCTAATTGTTATGTGTTAAATTAGACTAATTCGGATTGAAAATCCTTAATTTTCAACAATCTAAGGGTCTTCATAGTTAAATCATTCGGTTGTGTAAGGACAAGTGTATTCGTATGACTTGTGATTGTGTATTGGATATTTATGGAAAAATGTATTTGATATTAAGTGGTTTAAAAAGGAAGTATGTTTAACTTGGAATTGTGTGATAAGTGGTATTAAGAGGTTTTTGAGGTATGATTTTGAATTGTGGTTTAAGGTTTGCAATGAAAAAGTGGTTTTCTTTGGTTTTGTTTAAATTCGAATGGTGGTTTAAATGGTTTATATTCAAAGTGTGTGCAGTATGTAGACCAAAAGAAACTAACATAAAAATCTTAGCATTGGAACAACATAAAAACACAAAGTCTCAGTGATCCACAAACACACAAACACAAAGTATTTTTTCAAAGGACAAACACAAAGTCAAATAGTTTGTGAGTGATCCACAAACACAAACAAAAGAAATTATAGTTTCTCGAAACAAAAGACAAGTAACATAGCAACAAGTACACAAAAGACATCATTCCTTTCCTTTCCCTCTTTTGCTTGCCATCTTCTTCCGCTATTTGGCTTGGTACAATACACTTGCTAATACTGTGTTATCACTAGTGTCTCTCACTGACCTACGAAGTTGAACATAATCATCACCTGTGGAGAGGCTTGTGAAGAGTCCTACACCTTCCTGCAACAACAATGTTTACATAAGTGGAGATAAACACATTTCAAAAACAGTAGTAGAGTATGAAGCTATTACCCTTGGTAACAGTCTAGGTCCTGTATCGTATACGGGCTGTGTCGAAGGAACTGGTTGCGAAGATGATGTACCAGCATCAGCTTGAGTTTTGCGAGGTCTTCCTCTCCTCTTTCTTGGTAAAGCATCTGAAATGCTAGGAATATCTTGTAAGGAAGGAGCTGGTTGAGAAGATGCAAATTGATGGTAGATAAGAGTTGGAGGTGGTTCAGAGGATGATGCAAGGACAGGATTTTTCCTTGGTCTTCTAGGTGGTCTAGCAGGAGGTTTTGGGAGTACCCCATTCTTACAATGCAGCTTGTTATGACCTTCCTGGTGGCAGTTTCCACAATGCTGTTGCCAAAACATAAAGAAAACATAATATAAATAGGGTACAAACACACAGAAGATAAGAAAATATAGAGAAGAATACGAAAAATACTTACAATTTTTGTCCCTCTCTTAGAAACCTTTCCTGGTTTTGGTCTAGGTTCACCTTCTTCTCTCTTTCTCTTCTTCCCAGGAGGTCTTTTATAAGGAGGGGGCACGACCCTAACGTTAGTACTCTTTGGCCACTGGTTCATACCAGGTACAGGCCTTAAACTAGTGGCATAACATCTCTTCAGCTTCTGAGCGCTAAACACCTCACATATCAGTTTTTTTGGATCTTGGTCTGCTTGCTTCTCATATCTTAAAGCAGATACTATGTGGCAGCATGGTATCCCACTAATGAAATACATCCTACAACTGCAGCTGATTGTATTCCTCATCTTAACTACGTACCTACCATTTCAGTAAATGTAAAAAGGGTTAAAGGATGGTTGTAAAAGGTAAAAGCATAGAAGTTTTGTTAAACATACCTGTCATTGAAGTAGCCAACCTCGTAGTCACCTCTACCACAGCTTAGTGGAGTGCAATTCTTTGCTTTATCAATCTGCTCTTCTAATAGAGCCCTTGATCTAGGAGTGTAGTCCCCTTTAATCTTCTCTGCCTCAGATCTTTTTTTTTCATTGGAAGAGATAATACACATCCTAATGTCTTCCAACATCTCTACTACAGGTTTTGTTC
This sequence comes from Draba incana, assembly GCA_963576765.1. Lineage (NCBI taxonomy): Eukaryota > Viridiplantae > Streptophyta > Magnoliopsida > Brassicales > Brassicaceae > Draba > Draba incana. The sequence goes on along the minus strand of OY755215.1, from coordinate 10,942,817 downwards.
TAGCAACCCTAATAGTTGCATTAAAAGATTCACCTAGATTATTTTCTACAGCATCACACTTAGCCCAATCAGTAAAGAATGCCCTGTATACAATGAAGACTTTTATGTTAAAACCATGAACTGTAATTACATATATCAAAGAAAAAGTAAAGCAAATTATACCTTGACCAAGGACAGGAAATGTTGATCTTCAAGTCTTCAAATGCAGCAAGATTATAAAGCTTCAGTTCATCCATCTTCTTCTCAAATGCCAGAGGATAGTAGGAATCCGCAGCAGCCCAGAACAAGTCTTCATAATCTGCTCCAGAGTACTTCTTCTTCCAATTAGCATGAATATGTCTGGCACATAGCCTATGTTCTGCATAAGGCAGAACATCTTTGACTGCAGCAACCAACCCTTTACACTGATCACTAGCAAGAGTCAATCCATTCCCTGTTCCTAGATCTAAATCTTCTGCCAAGTGCTCAAAAAACCACTGCCAGTTAGGTCTAGTCTTTGCATCAACTATTGCCCATGCTATTGGAAACATCTGGTCATTAGGGTCTCTACCACACGCAACTAAAAGCATCCCATTCATTCTCCACTTCAAGAATGTCCCATCTATGTGAATTATTCTCCTACAAGCTGCCTTCCACCCATCTTTCAGAGCATGAAAAGCAACATAGAACATGTTGAAGACTGTTTGCCTTACTTCACACTCAACTGTGGATCCAGGATTTGTTTTCTTCAGTATAGCAACATAGTCAAGCAGTCTTGCAAAAGACTCTTCTTGCTCCTGATCAAAGACCTGCAGACACCTAAGTCTTGTCCTCTCACATATTGTCTCTGGAACAAGGATGTTGCGTCTCTGCAGCTTTTTCTGTAACTGTCTAGCAGAGATATCAGGATCCAACCTAAATTCCTCTAAATATAGCTCTGCAAGGTGAGTATTGGTTAGAAGTGATACTTTGCCTTGCCATGTGCAAGTATGCACCTCTTGAAATGATCTCACAACCACTCTAATGCTGCTGCTGTTGATTGATGCAGAAATCCTCCAAGAACATTTCATATCTGAGCAAATACAAATCACTCTTTTACTATCTGACTTATGAAATTTGATGTCAAATCTTTTCCTAACTGCGTATCTAGTAATTGCCTTCTTGAAAGATGATATAGATCTGAACTTTTGCCCCAACTTAAATTTCTTATAAGAACACTCATCAACCATAGAAGTATGGTCATTCACATCATCCTCACTACTAGTGTCCTTTGGCTCTACAAACTGACCATTCTCATCATTTTCCTCCCCAATCTGCTCACCATCTTCATCATTCTCATCATTTTCCTCCACATTCTCCTCACAATTCATATCATAACCATTCTGCTCACCATCATCATTACTACCATCTGAGAATGAACTAATACTCTCATCATCTGAAAATTCTTTCTCAATACGTAGCTCAATTGCTTTACGCCTACCAATATAGGGGTCATCCTCCCTAACGACAAATAATGTCATTGCCCCTGTTGCTACAGCATTAGCTACTGCCTTATTCAAAACCACATCACTATCTATATCCTCTTTGTTTACACACTTAGGTGGAAACCATGCCATCTTTTTCATGTTCTCCTCACAACCCAATTCATCCCTTATCAATAGACAGACAGTTTCCATCCTAAACCCATCACTAGCCATTCTACCTAGTTTACGTACCTCTCCACCATAGTACTTCTCATCTTTTGACCAGTATCCACCAACATACAAGAATAAGTCGAAACTGCACAAAAACAAGAACAAATCATTATATGTTCAAAAGGATTTACAAAATAACAAATCTGATCCAGTGAACAAAATTCAAAATCTCAAATACTAACCTGCCTGGTTCACCCATTACTCTAATACCGATGCAACAACTGCTCGAACCCAGAAATTGAGAAAACCCTAAATCGAATTGCAGAACGCCCAATATTCGATTTCCCGACCCCTGATATTCAACAAATCATCGCTTTCATCCCCGATTCAAAACCCTAAACTGTTTCCCAAATCGATTTTAGAAACCACAAACTCCAAATCGATACCCCTAAAGTGTTTCCCCAAAATCGATTTCTCTCCCAAATCCCCAAATCGATTTCACAACCCTAATTCCACACTCACGACATGATTTTTTTTGTTTCAGAAAACGAAAAAAATTTCTTATGTCGTTTTTTTGTCGGAAAACGACATGATTTTTAACACTCCATGCCGTTTTTATGTGACCAAAACGGTGTGTTTCACCGGACGTTAACTTTAAACGTCGCCGTCATTGTTTGCCACGTCATCGATACAGACAAAGGTTATATAGCGGGTTGACCAGAGATGGTGGGGTTGACTTGTGGTTTTTTTACCTTAGGGGTTTTCTCGCAAATTTTGGTGACTTGGATGGTTTTTTTGCAGAAAACCCTTAATAGAATGTGTTGAAAAAAAAAACTTTAGAGTGTAATAATAATATAAATTTAGAAAAAAATAATGGAGTAATCCAAAAAATATACCAATTAAAATAAAGAAACTTGCGCAAAAGTATCTCAACCAAAAATTTTGAGTTGATATATTTTGTTTGTATTTCTCCGATAGTGAAAAACCCACAATATTTGACTAGTATTTTATGTTTTTATTATACTTGAGAAACCTACCGAGAAACTCCCAATATTTTTAAGAATTTATAATTCGATCACTTTATGTTCAATTCCGAGAGACAATTGACATCATTTTTTTCTAACTAGAATTCAAACCACTGTTATATAATTAATCCACTCTAGAGGCTGATTATCAACTAAGCAATGGTCATCCTATTAAATCAAATATCATTATTCAAGTTCTTAAATACCATAAATTTATAGTTAATAACATAATTATAAAGCATTCATATTTAAGTTCAATTGGTCACCTAATTATGTAATTCAACTTTCACATGCTATAGCGTTAAGCCCATCAAATCATGTGTTGAGATTTGAGACTAACAGCCGAGTAAGGTGTATATGCGGTCAAGTCCATGGTTTGGCACAACCAACTGATTTGGTACAAAAAAACCCTGGCGATGCTGGCAACATAGAGCGGGACTACTCATCAATGTTATTCTAGGATATCTTATCATGTTGCTATATCCCCAAGATGGTGTCGTCTTTCACGTGTCCATCAACCCAAGTGCATTCGAAATGGTCTCACCAGGGATTGGACAACATAGTGTGAGAGGTTCCATACTCTTGAGACCCATGGACCATGATGGCTGGGATCATGCCACTACGGTCGGGTGTTGTTTGTCGGCTTGGCCACCTGACGGGTCATGCTCCTCGAGAACAACACGGATAGTTTTTCTGTGAATACCATACCTTTGTTCTCCCAAAGTTATTATTTTTAAGGCCTTGAACTTGCCATGTAGGTCTTGTAACCCTTAATCTTTCGCCTAATAGTCATTTATTTTTTCTCCATGAGCCTTTTGTTATTGGTTGAGCATTTGGTCTTCCCCTTCTTATAGCGCCTATTGTTTGGATTGGATTTAGGGTCTTCCATATGGGTGTTCATGAATTTCTTTCATCAAACTTGTGTATGCCCCGGAATAGTCGGAAAACATTGTGTAGGAGTTCCAACATCTAGGAAGATGAGTTGGGCTCCCACCTAGCTAGATTGATACGCTGAAGGAGGATGTGGATATTCTAATGGAATGTGTATTGCTTACATGGATTATAGATACAGATAAGTACACGTAACTAATACGTTTAGTATATTGAATAGATAACAAAACGAAATACAATTGTTACAAACATAAACTAACTTGTATCAGTCACACTAAAATAGCGATAAATTTCTACTTGTACTCAGAAAGATACAAACTTGATGTTTGTGGAAAGCTGAGAGTCGGGGGTTTCCAACGGTATGCTGATCGTCTTCTTGGTCCTTATAGAATAGTTGAAATTCAGCCCGCAAGACTACTGCTCGAATTTGATGATTTCTTCGTCTTGCTTGAATGATCATAGAACATTTGATAGAGGCTTGCGAATCGCAATCTCCTAAGACAGAATTTTGTCCCTAATGGTGTACGTAGTTGCGAGGACGTCTTTCTTGCAGGATACAACTATCGATCTTCGGATTACACACCTTCCGAAAGATCCTAGCTAACCTACTTTGAAATTTCAGAAATTGATTTAGTGAAGAAGAAGAAGATTGAATTTCATATCCTTCTCCTCTTCTCTGTGATGTCTTTGTTGGAACCATTTTTTTGGTTAAACAAATAAGCCTAGTATTAGGCAATTTGGTTTATGAAAAAATGGGTTTAAATGTGAATGAGAAATTAAAAATGAGCCATTGGGTTCATAGAAAAGTCTTGAATAATAACGTTTAAAAACCTTATAATTACATGTTGATGTAATTGAGATAAAATAAATCTTGTCAAATAATTTGGAATTGAGATATGAATTTGGATTTGGTATATGGGTTTTAAATCTATTGGGCCAAGTTCATCTTAGTATTTGTGGTTAATTGTGATTAACACAAAATTCAAAGAACAATTTTTGGGTTCACCCCTAGGGGTGAATATTCTTCATTCACCCTCTTTCTATTAACCAATCAAAATCAATCTAATTTAATTATTTAACTAAATCATAAAAAAACCGAACTGGATTTTAATGTGGAGACCACATTTTGATATTTTTACCATAAAAACATTATTCATCTTAGGAAATAAGTGTAATAAATAATCTCATGAAGAAATCTCCCTTAGTTTTCTTCGTCGTTCTTTTTTTATTTTAGTTTAATAATATTGTGTTCCATTATAACAAGAACATGAATGGTAGAATACTATTATTAAAAATAAATAATATTAGAAAAGTTCTCTAAACACTAAATTCAAACCCCGAATCCTAAATCCTAAACCCCAAAACCATACCCTAATTTGGGATTAGTTAACCCAAACTCAAAAATTTTATCAACAAAAATTTATTTACAATGAATTTGTAGTTTAAATTTTAGGTTTGGCTTATACCGTCATTTGAAAATAGTTAACCCAAAATAAATTCTAAACCACAAAATCAAACTCTAAAACTCAAAACTATACCCTAATTTGGGAATAATTAACCCAAAATTAATTCTAAACTCCAAACTCAAACCCTAAACCCAAAACTATACCCTAATTCGGGAATAGTTAATCCAAACCTAAAATTTTAAATTACAAATCCATTGAAAATCAATTTTTGTAGTTTAAAGTTTTGGGTTTGGGTTAACTATTCCCCAATTATGGTAGGGATTATTGCATGAAATATACCATTTTTTCATTTTTAATGCAAAACTACACCCCTACTGTGAAAACTTGCAAAACTACTCTAAATGGGTAGTAAAATTACAGTTAGAGCCTTAATGAACAAAAAATAAAACTTCAGCCGCAAAGACCGTTCTATCATTTTGGAAGTCTTCGTTGGAGTTTTACACCAGAGGTGTGCAGCGAAATATGGAAGTCTACATCGTACTTATTTAGTAAATTTGAATCTATAAATACATAAAAAATAATTTGATCATAAAATATTTTGAATAATTAAACTAAATGCAATTGTGATGTTTGAAAAATAAAAGTTCACCAAATTAGCATAAAGTAAAAAAAAAGACAAATTAGAATGAAAAAGTCTACATTTTGGAAGTCTGCAACAAAATATGGAAGCCTACATCGTAATTATTTAGTAAATTTAAATCTATAAATACATAAAAAATAATTTGACCATAAAATCTTTTGAATAATTAAACTAAATGCAATTGTGATGTTTGAAAAATAAAAGTTCACCAAAATAGCATAAAGTACAAAAAAAACAAATTGGAATGAAAAAGTCTACATTTTGGAAGTCTACAACAACATATGGAAGTCTACATCGTAGTTATTTAGTAAATTTAAATCTATAAATTCAAAAAATAATTTGACCATAAAATATTTTGAATAATTAAACTAAATGCAATTGTGATGTTTGAAAAATAAAAGTTCACCAAATTAGCATAAAGTACAAAAAAGACAAATTGGAATGAAAAAGTCTACATTTTGGAAGTCTGCAACGAAATATGGAAGTCTACATCGTAATTATTTAGTAAATTTAAATCTATAAATACATAACAAAATAATTTGACCATAAAATCTTTTGGATAATTAATCTTAATGCAATTGTGATGTTTTAAAAATAAAAGTTCACCAAATTAGCATAAAGTAAAAAAAAAGACAAATTATAATGAAAATGAATGAATGAACTACATACTATCATAGATAAAATACTATATTTCATCACTTTACATTGAGAAGTTTTGTGACAATGTGGGGACATGGTATTCGTTATTGTTTTTGTATTATGTATGTATAGTCTTTATGATTGTATGATTGTCATGGATTCACGTTTTAGAGATTTGTGTTACATGATTCATGGTTTATAATGAACAACTTATAAGAAGTTTAGGGTTTGATTATGAGAGTTGAATTCACTACGAGGAGATGTAAAGTTTTGAATATTATGAGTCATGAACATTAGTTTGTGGGTTTTAAGGGTTAAAAATATGAGAAATAGATTGACATAACATTTTGAAAACATGTTTTTACCTTTAGGGTTGCATTTAAAGTTCATAATATCAAGATTTTAAATGTCAAATTTGCCAAAAACTATAAAATTATGAATATATCAAATGTTTAATTTATCAATAATAGATTTAATTAACAGTTATGAATAATCTAAAAGAAAAAGTTGATTTTTGTATTGAATTATAGACTTCCATTGTAGCATATTTCACATATGCAAACTTCTATTGTAGACTTCCAGTCGATCTAGTGTTTGAATTGCAGACTTCTATTGTACACTTTCATTGTAGACTTCCAGTTGCGTTTAGGGTTTCATTTTAGAGTATAGGGTTTCGTAGACATCCATATGGAAGTATACCTAACCGGAAAATAATTAACATAATCGGATGTCTACTTAACCAGAATTTTGTTTTAACCTAACCAAATGTTTTAGTCTCCATATATAAGCAACTTTTTCAATGAAGACCCTAATTTTTTTTTCAACCCTAGCCTCCTAACTTTTTCTCTTTTCTCACGATTTTATAGAGATTTTTGAGGATTTTTTTGCCCAAGCCCTATCTTCAATTCTCCACCGATTTGAACAATTTTTGGGTCTAATCCATACGAAATCTTGTCTTTTTGATTCTAGCAACTAATTTCACTTTCAACAAAGGTATGTGCCTCAATTTTCACTTTTTCAGTTCGTTAACCATTATAAAGATTTGAAATTTGGATGTGTTTCTTCATTATTGGTTGAGTTTGTGTCTTTCTATGCATTTTAAGATGATTTTGCACATACTTCTCTTCTCTCACTTCTAATTCCTAAATTTTTGCTTCCTTTGTTTTGCAGATCTAGAGATATGAAAGGTGGTGAAACTGAATGGAAGAACACCGATAAAAGAGAAAATCTTAATCCTTAACACATTCGCAAATCTCAGATCTTCGGTGAGTTTTCTTCATGTGTTGCTTATTATGTCCTTTCAAACTCTTCAATCTCCACTAGATCTAGTTCGTTGTATGCTTTTTAGATGATTTGATTTTGTTTGTGCTTCTTAGGTTATAGAGAAGTCTACACAGGAAGTCTACACGGCAAGTCTACTAACCCTAATTTTTGTCTCCATATATAAACAAGTTTTTCAATGAAAACCCTAATTTTTATTTTCAACCCTAGCCTCCTAACTTTTTCTCTCTTCTCACGTTTTTAGAGAGATTTTTGAGGAATTTTTGCCCAAGCCCTATCTTCTTCAATTCTCCACCGATTTGAACAATTTTTGGGGCTATTACATACGAAATCTAGTCCTCTTTCTGATTCTAGCAACTAATTTCACTTTCAACAAAGGTATGTGCCTCTATTTTCACTTTTTCAGTTCGTCAACCATGTTAAATGTTTGAAATTTGGATGTGTTGCTTCATTATTGGTTGAGTTTGTGATTCCTCAACTTTTGTTTCCTTTGTTTTGTAGATCTAGAGATATGAAAGGTGGTGAAACTGAATGGAATAATACCGATGAACGAGAAAATCTCAATCCTTAACACATTCACAAATCTCAGATCTTTGGTGAGTTTTCTTCATGTGTTGCTTATTATGTCCTTTCAAACTCTTCAATCTCCACTAGATCTAGTCCGTTGTATGCTTTTTAGATGATTTGATTTTGTTTGTGTTTCTTAGGTTACAGAAGTATACACAGGAAGTCTACACGGGAAGTATATAAGCAAGTTTTTCAATGAAAACCCTAATTTTTATTTTCAGCCCAAGCCTCCTAACTTTTTCTCTCTTCTCACGTTTTAGAGAGATTTTTGAGGAATTTTTGCCTAAGCCCTATCTTCTTCAATTCTCCACTGATTTGAACTATTTTTGGGTCTATTCCATACGAAATCTCGTCCTCTTTCTTATTCTAGCAACTAATTTCACTTTCAACAAAGGTATGTGCCTCTATTTTCACCTTTTTCAGTTCGTCAACCATGTTAAAGGTTTGAAATTTGGATGTGTTGCTTCATTATTGGTTGAGTTTGTGATTCCTCAACTCTTGTTTCCTTTGTTTTGTAGATCTAGAGATATGAAAGATGGTGAAACTGAATGGAAGAACACCGATGAACGAGAAAATCTCAATCCTTAACACATTCGCAAATCTCAGATCTTTGTTGAGTTTTTCCTCATTTGTTGCTTATTATGAAAACAAAATCTTAAAAAGCTGTATTTGTTCCTTCAACCTCTTTGATCTCCACTAGATCTAGTCCGTTGTATGCTTTTTTAGATGATTTGATTTTGTTTGTGTTTCTCAGGTTACGAAAGTCTACATGGAAAGTCTACACGGGAAGTCTACTTACGGAAGTGTACTATTCAATTTGATTAATTCATCACTCCCTACTATCACACTATGTGTTATCTATTTTTAGTCTTTTAGGTTTATTTAAGGTTTATGGAGTTTGATTAAATTTATGTGTATTATTATTTTGGTTCAGGTGAAGGTTGGTTCAATCTCCGACAATATTTTGATATGCGACAACCCGCAATACGCAAGAAGCATGGTGGATGAAGCACTAAAAGCAGCATTGTGAAAGAGAGTTTGAGGCTAAAGATGTGAAAGAGAGTTTCTTTGTTGTATCATTGTATGAAAGATATAAACTTTTGATATTCCGATGATAAGTTTAGATAACACCGAATCAAATTTTTGTTTTCAAATATTTCGATGATAAGTTTTGATAACACCGAATCAAATTTTATTTTTGTTTCAAAAATTATCAGTGGCTTAAGTAACTTAGCAAGTAATATAAAAACGTAAACAAACACTTGTTTCTACAAATTAGCTAAGTGCTAACCAAGCAAGATTAATTTATTCCACAAATGGTACAAATATAAAATTGAGTTTGACATGCAAATCTTATAACTAAACATGTCCAAATTATAGAAAATAACTATTATAACTCAAGTGTAGGACAAAAGTATTTCCAAAAATAATGTTCAAATCTATAAAAATGCGTTTTAGTGTTTCTGTACAATGTAGACTTCCGTTTTTGTCCGTAGACTTTCCGTTTAGACTTCCAATCTGTCGCTGGAAGTCTACGTTAAATGAACTAACTAGTCACCAAATGAAAAAATTAGATTTACCCCATAAATATTAGTTTTAAACATGTCAAACTTACATAGATGATAGAGAAATAGGTACCACACATGTGAGAACAAAAAAACAAGAAATCTCTTTCTAGAATGACATATAATTAGGTTTTAAAAAAAATTGTGTATTGTAGACTTCCTCTGTACACTTCTGATTTTGTCCGTATACTTCCCGTGTAGACTTCCAATCAGTCGCTGGAAGTCTACATTGAATGAGCTAACTAGTTACCACAAATAAAAAATTTAGATTTGCCCCATAAGTATTAGTCTCAAACATGTCAAACTTACACAGATGATAGAGAAATAGGTACCACACATGTGAGAACAAAAAAAACATGAAATCTCTTTCTAGAATGACATATAATTAGGTTTTAAAAAAGACTGTGTATTGTAGACTTCCTCTGTACACTTCTGTTTTTGTTCATAGACTTCCCGTGTAGACTTCCAATCAGTCGCTGGAAGTCTACAGAAGGGTACTTTTGAATTTTAGGCAAACGCTTTGCAGACATCCAGGGAAGTCTGCACAACCGTAGACTTTCCAGGAAGTCTGCAAAATGTGGTTTTGCATTTGACCAGAGGTTTGACTTTTTTTTGTAGACTTCCCTGGAAGTCTGCACAAAAAGAGGGGCTAGTTTTGCATTTGACCAGATTTTCACTTTTTCCAGGGAAGTCTGCAAAGAAAAATAGACTTCCTAGGAAGTCTGCACAAAAAAGTAGACTTTCTAGGAAGTCTGCAACATTTGTCGACATCCGTACAGGGCAGTTTTGCAATTGCAAATTTTTTTCGGAAGTCCGCAAATGGAAAGTGAACTTCCTAGGAAGTCAGCAAAAAAAAGGGGGGTAGTTTTGCATTTGACCGAATTCGTAGACTTTAGTAGTAGACTTCCAGGGAAGTCTACACTTTTTATCTACACTTTCTGGAAGTCTGCAAATATTGGTCAACGTTTTACTTTTTGGTTAAATGCAAAACTACCTCTTTTCTGTGCAGACTTCCCTGGAAGTCTACTTTCCGATTTCCAAATGCAAAACTACCCTTACGTTTTTGCAGACTTCCAGGGAAGTCTACAAAAAAAGGTCAAACCTGTGGTCAAATGCAAAACTAACTCCGTCTACGTGGCATTGTTTTTTTGTTTCCAAATGAATCATGCAGACTTCGCTGGAAGTCTACTTCGCATTTTTTTCATAAATGGTCAAATGAAAATCTGCCCTCTTTGTTGACTTGCAGACTTCCTCGAAGTCTACACGAAAAAAGAGAGTTAGTTTACAATCCCGAAGGTAAACCAATCAGTGATTTTGCGGGCTGATTTCCCATCGTTATAGAAGGACCCACGAAACGATTAACATACCGTTGGAAAGCCCCGACTCTCAGCTTTCTAGGGACACCAAGTTAATTTCCATCGAAATTTCTAGTAGAAAGTTATCGTTTTTTCTGTACAATGCGATATTCTAGATCTGAAATTTTGATTTTGTAAATTTCGGTTCTTTTTCATACGTTGAGCTCGTATTTCGCTTCCTCCACCACCAGAACTTGGAAATCTAACCGATATTGAAGAATTCACGGTGTCGTAAAGAAAGATTTGTGAAAAATCAACACGTTTTTGATAAATTATGGATGGAATTGTAGATGAGAAGAAAGGAAATAAGTAATAAAGATTATGGAAGACCATTAAGAACTCGAAAATTAGTTGTTGAGCCATTATGAGCTCGAAATTGGTTGTTCATGGTGGTTGAAAAATTGAAGAAGATGACATTACTGTAAATAGTTTGATTTCTGTAGGATTGTTGAGAGTTTTCATCTTTGATTGGAAGTCTACATAATAAAAAAGGAAGTCTACGTAATGACAATTTTGTAAATAAATGAACTATTTAGTGGCAAAAACTAAAAAAATAGAAGAGAGAGAAAGAGGGGTGTAGTTTTGCATTTGACCAAAAAAAATGGTGTAGTTCTGAAAAGTTTCCATTATGGTATAGTTTTGGAGTTTAGAGTTTGAGTTTAAGGTTTAGGAAATTTTTCCAATATTAATTATTTGTATTAGTTTAATAATGATTTAATTAAATTGGTTGCCCCTACAACTTAACTTTAAATATTATTAGTTAAACTAATAAAAATAATTAATATTAGAAAATTTTCCTAAACCCTAAACTCAAACTCTAAACTCCAAAACTATACCCTAATTAGGGAATAGTTAACCCAAACCCAGAAGTTTAAACTACAAAAATTGATTTTCAATGGATTTGTAATTTAAAATTTTAGGTTTGAGTTAATTATTCTCGAATTAGGGTATAGTTTTGGGTTTAGGGTTTGAGTTTGGAGTTTAGAAATAATTTTGGTTAATTATTTCTAAATTAGGGTATAGTTTTGAGGTTTAGGGTTTGATTTTGTGGTTTAGAATTTATTTTGGGTTAACTATTTTCAAATTAGGGTACAAGTCAAACCTAAAATTTAAACTACAAATTCATTGTAAATAAATTTTTGTTGATAAAATTTTTGGGTTTGGGTTAACTAATCCCAAATTAGGGTATGGTTTTGGGGTTTAGGATTTAGGATTTGGGGTTTGAATTTAGTGTTTAAAGAACTTTTCTAATATTAGTTATTTTTAATAATAGTATTCTACCATTCATGTTTTTTTTTTCTTGTTATAATGGAACACAATATTATTAAACTAAAATAAAAAAAGAACGACGAAAAAAACTAAAGGAGATTTCTTCATGAGATTATTTATTACACTTATTTCCTAAGATGAATAATGTTTTTATGGTAAAAAAATCAAAATGTGGTCCCCACATTAAAATTCAGTTTGGTTTTTTTTTATGATTTAGTTAAATAATTAAATTAGATTGATTTTGATTGGTTAATAGAAAAGGGGTGAATGAAGAATGTACCGAAAAATTGTTCAAACTCAAAATACTCTTGAGTTAATTCCAAATAAAAATAAAATAATAAACATTAAATCAAATTATGATTGACATGAGGTGCAATCTTAATGTTGATAATCTTAACGTAAATTTGAATTTGACTTGAGAAAATTAAGCTATAAATGTATGTGTATAAATGTCATGATTTGGGTTTTATGGAATTAAAACAAATAAGGGCATTAAGAAAAGGAAAAAAAAATGGTCTTTAATTGATGATTGAGACAATTATCCTAGACATACGTTTCAATTATAGTTTTTAACAGTGTTCTAAAATATGGCGAATACGGCCGTATATACGGCATATATACGCTACACAATGAAGCACCATACCATTTTTGTAGTATATGGTAATAAAATACGTTTTAAACAATACAGCCGTATAAACAGCGTATATACGGCCATATATATGGCGTATGTACGGCAGCATATATATATCAAAAAACATTTGACCAAAATTTATCGTTTTAATATTTTAGTTTCTGTATTTTATTCATTTTTTTTAATATACAAAACTGTAGAAGAAAAATAGAAACAAAAACCCTAAAATAAGTAGTTAAGCACACGTTTAGTCTCTGCCTCTCTTGTTTCTGCAACTTCACAAGATCAGTTCGCCGTTTACGTCTCCGCAAGCCACCACCGTTTCTTTTGATTTGCAATAATCATCTTTCTAAATTAATTTATCTTAATGTTGTTTTGTTTTTTATTCAGTTTGAATTTGATTTACTCTGACAATATAATATTCTTGTTTCTTGTTATAAAGTATAAACTTATAAAGTACTATAAAGTCAAAATGTATTGAACGATTTATTATCTTTTCATTTGAATTAGACTTTTGTTTAAACTTTTAGTGGTTCTTATTGGAGGCTTACGAACCTTTGTTTCCATTTTGGTTTCGTTTGTTTTATGTTTAAGTTTTTAATTCTCCTTTCTTCTCACTGTTTAATGTTGTCCTTTTATAAAGTACACTAATTAAAATTGTGTGATAACTTAGTATTTGGATATATATATATATATTTATTAAAAAAGTCTACCGTATATACTCCGTATAAATGTCCGTATATACGCCTATACACTATACGGTGGTCCACCGTACGGCTAGCGTATAGAGTATTTTAGAACACAGGTTTTTTATAGAGATCATGAAGCGCATAAAATAGTCAAACATGTATTGATTTGAGGAATTGATTTCATTGACCAATTTGTTTTAAATGCATTTGATTCTCTACGTGTATTGTGGTAAGATGAGACCACTATAAATACACAAGCTTCTAACACAATTGAGATATACAGAAACAATGTTTCTCTCATATTAAAAAGTGCTAGCAATCTCTCTCAAGAAAAAGTAAGTTGTGTCTCGAGAGTATCATAGATAGTTTTTAGTTCGTTAGAGCCGTGATTCGAGTGATCGCGAATACGGTTATTTGTGCTTGTATCTTGGGATCCTTGAATCAGTCAACTCGTTGCACTACGGGTGATTCAAAGGGTTAAGGAAAGAGATTCATCTCGCCTCCGCACTTCTCTTCTTCCCTTAACGTTTCTCTTATCGCTTTTTAAGCCCGATTCGTAGCGTTCCAAAAACTTTGGTCCTACAATCTTAACCCTTTGAATCGCGATAATAGATACGTTTCCTACAGAAAAGCTTGTATCGCGATCATCTCATAAACGTTTTCGCCGATTGCTTTCTGTTCGGGAAGAACAGATTTGTTTAACGTTTGCGAATGTCTAAACTCTTGTTTTCTTTTCGATAATATTTTATGAATTGCGATTCTAAATTATTATCGGAAAAATGTTTATTTCGAATTAACTTTGATTTAATTGTGTATGATTTGATAATTGTCTTTTGAATTGCGATTTTTAAAATAATTATCAAAATCAATGTTTTTTTTTTTAAATATAAAAATCTTGTGTTTATATTTGTGTATCAAATTAAATCAATTCTGATTTTATTTTTCAGGTTTTGACAAAAAAAAAATGGATACTCAGAACCAAAATGTTTCCAATGATGTTGATGCTCTAGTGGCAGCCAGTGCGGTTGTTAATGTCTCCACCGTGATGACCAACGACGATGTGATTAGAAGCGGACTTAACGAGATGTTGGTAGACATGCAGTTTGGTTCTTTTCCGGTTGTTATTGTGGCGATCCCCACTACCGTTGTGACGATGTATGCTCCTGCCTCAGTTGCTGTTCACGCTACATCGACGACGGTCCCTCCTTCGTATCTAACGGTGCAGATTCCTTCAAGAAATTCAGTTGGATTGCTTCTGGACAAGTTTGACGGGAGATTCTTTAAGATGTGGCAGAAGAAGATGCACTTCTACCTAACCACGATGAATTTGGAGAAGTATATTCGTGAAGAGAAACCTTTTCTCCCACCGAATAGCACTGATCCTATGGCGGTTGCGACTGTCCACGCTTGGATACATGGCGATTTCCTGTGCAAAGGATACATCCAGAGTCGTCTGATCGACCAATTTTTTAACGTGTATTCCAATTCCGCAACCTCTAAAGAATTGTGGGAATCTCTGGAAAAGAAGTATCGCTCCGAAGATGCATGATCGCGGAAACATGCGGTGGCTAAGTTTGAACACTACAAGATGGTGGATTCTCGACCGTTGATGGAACAAGTTGATAAGGCCAAAAATATGCTTCACAATATTAACGCTGAAGGCATGAGGCTGTGCGAGACCTATTAGGTCGCTTGCGTGATCGAGAAGCTTCCTCTAGGTTGGACAGACTTCAAGAACTACCTCAAGTTGAAGAAGAAGTGAATGAGTCTTGAAGACCTCGTCATGAAACTTTGGATCGAGTCTCACAATCAAAGGGAACTCAAAGTTTGCATGGTGATTCGTGATCCGAATGCGAACTTGGTTGAGCACCATAATGCTAACAAGCAAGCAAAATGGTTGAATAAAAGAAGGCTTGACAAAGGCAAAGGAAAAGTCGCTCCTCAGATTACTTAGAAATTCAAGAAGAGGGGTGGTGGCGGTGATACTTCCAAGCCCAAGTTCACTAGAACTTTTAACAATTGCTATAAAGTTGGTCACAAGTACTTTGAGTGTCGGAGTAAGAAGGCTCCAAAAGTCGACAAGTATGAGGTTAATCTCACCGAAGCTGACATGTGTGCAGTTGTCACCGAGGCAAACGTGTCTGAGAGCCATCCTAAGACTTGGTGGTTTGATAATGGTGCGTCAAGGCACATATGCATGGATAGAGAGAGTTTCTCTTCCTATCAGAAGAATAAGAGCAACGAGAAGCTCTTCATGGGAAACTCCGCAACCTCGAAGATCACAGGTTATGGTAAGGTGATTTTGAAGTTGCCTTCCGCCCGTGAGCTCATCCTTACAAACGCTGTACACGTACCAGACATGCGTAAGAATCTGATTTTGGGTTCTCTCTTGAGCGAACATGGATTCGCAATGAAGATCGAAGCAGATAAGCTGGTCCTTTCCAAATATGGGATGTTTTTGGGTAAGGGGTTTGTTTGTGATGGGTTGTTTAAGATGTCGGTTGAGGTTGTAATTCATGAGAGCGATGTAGGAAATGATGCCATAATTGATGTATGCAATAATGTCATAACTGATTTAACCGAGGCCACCTCGAAAAAGAAGAAGAATAAGAAATTTGTTGCTTATGTTGCTGAGTCATTTAATTTATGGCATGAACGCTTAGGACATGTTAACTTTAGATCTATGAGTAGATTAATTAACATGAATCTAATTTCTAAACATAAAATAAGCAAAGATATATGTGAAATTTGTGTTGAAGCTAAACTCACGAAAAAACCATCACTGAGTGTTGAACGAACAATGAAACCTCTTGGTTTAATTCATATAGATTTGTGTGATTTAAAACATATTCAAACCAAAGGCGGAAAGAAATACTTCATAACCTTCATCGATGATTGTACTAGATACGGTTATGTATATTTACTACACAGTAAAGATAAAGCATTGGAAATTCAAAGAATATAATTTGGAAGTAGAAAATCAACTTAATAAAACTATTAAAATAGTTAGAAGAGATAGAGGAGGCGAATATGATGAACCGTTCAATGCATTTTGTAGAGCACATGGTATACCACATAAAGTTACCGGAAAAACTCCATATGAACTTTGGAAAGGTGACGCGCCTTCGTATAAACGCCTGAAAGTGTGGGGGTGCCTAGCAAAAGTTTCGATTCTACCACAGAAAAAGGCAACGATAGGACCTATGACGGTTGTGACACCCCAGTTTCATGGCATATGTGGTATATGCGATATATGCGGAGAGGCTTAAAGGAATTGATTTGGCTACCTATATCACCAAAGTGCACTTATCTTTTCGGTCACAAGTCTTGAGAGAACTCCAGAGTTAAGCGTGCTTGAGGTGGAGTAGTTTCTAGATGGGTGACCTACTGGGAAGTCATTTCCAGTACCGTGTGAGTGAGGTCAAAACACAGGGAAAGATCGCGTGGTGATTTGCAGGGTTAGTAAACATGACTTTAGAGCCTCCCGGACTAACGCACCGATCGTCGGACATGGTGGGCCCACGGGAGGGGCGGTCGGGGAGTTACAACGGTAGATTGCATTTTCATCGGTTATGCGCATAATAGTAGTGCTTATCGATTTCTGGTCCATAAGTCGGATATTCCAAAGATACATGGAAACACGATAATGGAGTCAAGAAATGCGTACTTCTTTAAAATCGTGTTTCCGTGTAAAGAGAAAGAGAGTAACAAAAGAACTCGTAACAACGAGATGCTCTTACCTTAGGAAATGAGGCAAGTAACTCTAGTACTACTATAAATAATGACGAAAAAGAAGATGAAATCGAACTTAGACGAGTAAAAGACCTCATAAAGAGAAGGATTTTGGTTCTGATTTTTTGGTTGTCTTTCTAGCTGAAAATGAGCCAAAAACTTTTACGGAAGCAATGTCTATTCCAGATGCGCCTTCTTGGAAAGAAGCCGTTAATAATGAGATGGACTCCATTTTTCAACGTAATACCTATGAGATAATAGATCTACCCGAAGGGTGCAAAGCTCTTGGGAATTGATGGATTTTCAGAACAAAACTGAAAATTGATGGAGAGATAGACAAGTACAAAGCGAGACTTGTGGTACAAGGATTGAGGCAAAAAGAAGGTCTTGATTTCTTCGACACTTATTCTCCAGTAACGAGGATTTCTTCCATCAGAATGTTAATAAGTATTGCTGCTTTAAGAGACCTTGAAATTTATCAAATGGATGTTAAAACTGCTTTTCTAAATGGTGATTTAGAAGAGGAAATTTATATGAAACAACCCGAAGGGTTTGTTATCCCAGGACAAGAACACAAAATGTGCAGACTTGTAAAAGCACTATATGGACTTAAACAAGCTCCTAAACAGTGGCATGAAAAATTTGACAATGCAATGATGTCGGACGGGTTTCGCATAAATGAATGTGATAAATGCATATACATAAAAAGTACTCCACAAGGATACATTTTATTGTGTTTATATGTAGATGATATGCTTATTATTGGAAGTAATAAGGATATTATTAATAAAACTAAAAACATGCTCAAAGAAAAATTTGACATGAAAGATATGGGTTTAGCGGAAGTAATCCTTGGAATCAAGATTGTAAGAACTTCTAAAACAATTACACTAACTCAGGATCATTATGCCGATAAGATACTTGAGAGGTTCAAGACCTACTCAAATGGAACGGTTAAAACTCTTGTGGATCCTCAACTTCACCTGAAGAAAAATTCAGGTGATGCAGTTTAACAGGTAGAATATGCAAGAGTGATAGGAAGTCTAATGTACTTAACAAATTATACTAGACCGGATTTGGCACACTTTGTAAATATGTTAAGTCGATACACGAGTAATCCAGGTCATACTCATTGGAAAGCCATAACGAGGGTTTTAAATTATCTTAGATACACCAAGAGTTATGGGTTGCGCTATGGTAAAGAACCAGCGGTATTAGAAGGCTATAGTGATGCCAATTGGATTTTTGATTCTAGAAACTCGAAATCTACAAGTGGATATGTCTTTACCCTGGCAGGTGCAGCAGTATTCTGGAAATCTTCCAAACAAACTCTCCTTGCTAGATCAATCATGAAATCAGAGTTCATAGCTTTAGATAAAGCAGCGGAAGAAGCAGAATGGTTTCAGAACTTTTTGGAAGATATCCCTATGTGGGAAAAACCAGTGCCAGCTTTACGAGTACACTATGATAGTCAATCGGCTATGTCCTGGGCACTGAATAAACTATATAATGGTAAATCTTGTCATATTTGGAGGCGACATAAAACCATTAGACAATTGATCTCAACCGGTGTACTCACGATAGATTATATCAAGTTGGTTGATAACTTAGCTGACCCATTCACAAAAAGTTTGCCGAGAGATCAAGTTATTAAATCATCAAGAGGAATAGGCTTAAAGCCTATAACTAAAAATGACGCTTAATGGATACCCAACTTATGTCATTCGGATATCCGACGATATAGGTTCAAAGGACCAACGAAATAAAACTGATTCAGAGAAGAACACTGTAAGACTATGTCTATACCCAGTTCATAGGATGATAAGCAGTGTTGCATGTGTGAATAGGTTAAGCTGTGGCTTTTAATGATTCCATAACTTTGAGATATCAGTGAAGTAATACATGATGCTTCTTAAAACCAAGTTGATGGCAGATCACCTAGTGAGTGTGAAATGGGGCTATTTCTAGGAGAATGAACGTAAGGCTATATTCTCCAAGTTCACTCATGATACCAGGAATATTCAGGGCCAAAATGAACACAATAGAGAACTAATCTCTACGAGAAAATGTTGCTATGCGATGACTGTTGTCTCGGTTTACATTAACATCCAGGTGGTTCAAGACATCATATTTACCTCTTGGCCAAGTAAACCCGACAAAAATTTAAAAATGATTGGTTCAAAGCTGAAAAATGCTACCTCTCAGATATAGTTACATTTTTGTATACTCTTGAAAGTTTGTCTAGTCTAGTGTAGTCGAGTCTGCATATGTTTATTGAGTCTGTCGAGTCTGTTGAGTCTGCATATGTTTAGAGTCATTTCTATTTATGTGGGGGATTGTTGGAACCTTTTTTTTGGTTAAACAAATTGGCCTTATATTAGGCAATTTGGTTTATGAAAAAAAGGGTTTAAATGTGAATGAGAAATTAAAAATGAGCCATTGGGTTCATGGAGAAGTCTTAAATAATAAGGTTTAAAAACCTTATAATTATTATGAAATTAAGATGATTATCTATTACTTGTATGAAAATTGCTTGGTAAGTAAGTGTCTTTCTCCCCAAGATTATATGGATAAGATTAAGTGATCTTATCCTTTAGTTTTTATGGATAAGCTTAAGTGATCTTATTCTTAAGTCTATATGGATAAGCTTAGTAAACATTATCCCTAAGTTCCTTCTCTCTTAAGTTTCTTAGTCTCCAAGTTTGCTTCACCTATAAATAGTCTCTTTGTGATGTAAATAACCTTGTACAAATGTGTGGATATGTAGAGAACACATATGATACTAATACAAAGCCTTCTTCTCCTCTTGATCTCTACTCTCTCGTCTCTACCTCTATTCTTTGTACATATATTATACACACAAACACACATATGTGATATGCACAAGATACATATTTTATGTTATATTTATGTTATTCACAACACGTTATCAGCACGATCGTCTCTATCCGTTGAGCCGTCGGAATATCGTAAACATAATCGTCTCTCAATCCGAGCTGCTCTCCATTCCGTTCATACGTAAGGGAGGTAACATTTAAATTTGTGTTAGAGAAAATTTTGATATATATATATATATATTGATTTTATTTAAGATCATATACATAATATATATGGAGTGGTAGGTTATGCCTCCTCCTTAATTTAATGGTAGGCTTTGCCTCCATATAAATATATATATATATGCATGCATCTAAATTATTATCTTTAATTATGCTATTATGATGCTTGTATATTTATTTGAAAAGTAAACTATATGATCAATTTATTTGAAAAATTAGTAGTTTGAATTTATTAAAGATAAGGTGATCATCGATCGGTCAAAAACGACATTGAATGAAATGCTATATTTTTTTCATCACCTATAAAATGGTTTAAGAGATGTTTAACCATTAATCCACCCATATAGATTAGCTCCATTCTCGGAAGTGAATGTGGTAGCATCTAGTAATAATAATTAGACAAGGATTCGGACACGGCAAAGACCGTAGTCGTGGTTATAAATAAGGTGATGGACGAAGACGTGGAAAGAGAATCTCATTTTAATTCCAATGAAAACAAAACCAATGAAGTTGGTTGCGTTGTGAAAGGAAAAATGAGATCACTTGTTACTAATGTGGCATGGAAGGAAAATGGGTACGTAGATGTCGTACTCCAAAATTTCAGCCCATCGTATCAAGAACCACGTAAGAAAAAAGGAAACGGTGTTGAAATTCATCGCGGATGAATATAAACTTTCCTTTAGGCATTTAAGTGAAAGTAAATCTCGATGTCGTAATCCTTGTTGATCTAGTAGAATAAGAATTTAGTATTGCTTTTCATGTTTAGTACTAAATGAAGAATTATGTTGCTATTATGCTTAATTGATTTTCATGTTTATTTGAATTTAGAATTCAAAAGAAAATAAATTATCACTACAAGAAAACAGTGTTTTAGCATAGGAATTTAGCGTTGAATTTATTCCGACGCTAATTAAGCGTCGATTTTGCGTCGTAATGGAGTCGATAACACAATTCGACGCTATTTCGTCGCTAATTTAGCGTCAAAAAAATAGTGTTGAAATTAGCGTCGAATATTGCCTCGAATTTGGTAGGTAGATGACACATTTAACACGGGTTCACCTACTTATTTAGCGTCATTTAGAAACGATACAAAAACGACGCTAATTCGATGCAAAATCGACGCAAAGGAATTCGATGCTAATGCGATGCTAACATTAGATGCAAAATCGATGCTAAAATCTCCTATATATACCCACCCAACACCACCGTAAGAAATCATTTCACAAGTTTTAAAAAAAAAAATCTTTTCTCCCAATTTTTTTTTTTTTTAAATGGGCAATATGTACGAACTAAGACGCTGGATGTATCGACGTAAAGATGAAAATGGAGGCCTTTCAAAAGAGTTCCTCAACGGCCTTGAAATTTTCATGGCTCAAGCGAGTAGTGTGCCTACAATCCAACGGACCGGAGAGATGGTGTGCCCGTGTCGGAAGTGCAAAAATTCGAGGCCACAAACAATTGATACAGTTGGTACGCATTTATTTAATAGAGGGTTCACACCTGAGTATTATGTTTGGTTTTATCATGGAGAGGGATATGAAGATGAAACTTCGGGTAGTACTAGTTACCAACCTATGGATCAGGGTCAGGGTTATTCGAATGAGCAATATGATCGGCATCAATTTGATATAGAAAATGATGATCATGATGTTGGGTTAGAGCATCATAGGTTCGAAGAAATGGTAACCGATGCATTTCCTGGAGTTATGTCTACTCCTGATGTTGCTGAGGAACCCAATTTAGATGCAAATTGTTTTTTATGATATGCTTGATTGTGCAAAACAACGAATCTATTAAGGTTATAGGGAAGGTCTGTCTAAATTATCGTTGACATCTAGGATGATGACAATAAAGTCTGATCATAATCAATCTGAGAGTTACATGGATGATTGGCCATCTCTTCTAAGAGAATATTTGCCAGAGGGTAATCAAGATGCTGAGTCATATTACGACATACATAAACTAGTTTCTAGTTTAGGATTGCCATCGCAGATGATAGATGTTTGCATTGACAATTGCATGATATTTTGGAAAGATGGTGAAGATCTGCAGGAATGTCGATTTTGCCACAAACCAAGATTTAAGCCCCAAGGAGCTGGTAGAAAAGTGTCGTACCAGAGAATGTGGTACCTGCCCCTAACAGATAGGCTACAAAGGTTATACCATTCAGAATGCACAGCTGCATCAATAAGGTGGTATGCGGAACATTCAACTACTGAAGGAGAAGTTCATCATCCTTCTGATGCAAAAGCTTGGAAACACTTCAAATCGATACACTCTAATTTTAGTAAAGAGAAGCGCAATGTTTATCTCGGCCTATGTACAGATGGTTTTAATCCGTTTGGTATGTCTGGCAGGCAATATTCTTTGTGGCCGGTTATATTGACACCTTATAACCTTCCGCCTGATATGTGCATGCAGAGAGAATTTCTGTTTTTGAGTATTTTTATCCCTGGTGCGAAGCATCCAAGAAGATCTATTAATGTGTTTTTACAGCCGCTGATTCACGAGTTGAACATGTTGTGGTCTCATGGGTTCGTACTTTTGATTACTCTAGGAAAAAGAATTTTACCATGCGAGCTATGCTTATGTGGAAGATAAGCGATTTTCCAGCCTATGGAATGTTATCTGGTTGGACAACACATGGTAGGTTATCATGTCCGTATTGCCAAAATGAAACATATGCCTTCTAACTAAAAAGTGGTAGAAAATCTTGTTGGTTTGATTGTCACCGGAGGTTTCTCCCTATGAACCATCCGTACCGGGGGAACTGGAGGTTCTTCACAAAAGGTAAACGTGTACGTATCCCCCCACCTCCATATCTTTCACGAGAGCAAATTGAAGGTCATTGATTATTGGGGAGCTCGGGACACAGCAAAACGTGGAGGTAACTGGCTTAATATTCCGACCAATCTCCCAGATGGATACCTTGAAGAACATAATTGGCATAAGAAGAGCATTTTCGGGGATCTACCGTACTGGAAGAATCATCTATTGCGCCACAATCTTGATGTCATACACATTGAGAAAAACGTTTTCGATAACATCATGCACACCATCTTAAACGTTCCAGGCAGGTCTAAAGACAACTTGAAGTCTAGACTGGATTGGTCTCTTATATGCTCTAGAGTTGAGTTACATCTCACGGGAGATGGGAGAGCTCCAGTGGCTAGCTTTAGATTGTCAAACGAAGGCAAACCAACATTCTTCAACTAGGTTTCCACCGAAGTTAAGTTCCTAGATGGATACGTGTCAAAACTCTCTAAGTTTGTGGAGCAAGGGAAAATATTTTCTGGTATGAAGAGTCATGATTGTCATGTGTTTATGCAGAGTTTATTGCCTTTCGCCTTTGCAGAACTTTTGCCAACGAACGTGCATGAATCACTTGCAGGTATATTTTCTATGTTGATATTTAAATATCTAAACAAATTATGTGTGGAAAATTATATTTGTGTTTTGGTTGATATTGGATTTTGGGTTTAGGTGTTGGAGCATTTTTTCGAGATCTGTGTGTGCGAACTCTGACTCAGGATGAAATAACAACTAAACAATAACATCGCAATATTGTTGTGCAACATAGAGAAGATATTCCCTCCATATTGCTTTGATGTGATGGAGCATCTTCCTGTCCATCTTCCTCACGAAGCCGATTTAGGAGGGCCTGTTCAATTTTGTTGGATGTATCCTTTCGAGAGATTCATGAAACACTTAAAAGGAAAGGCAAAAAACCTAGCTAGGGTTGAGGGATCAATTGTTGCGGGAAGTTGAACCGAAGAAACCTCTCATTTCAGCTCATATTACTTCCCTCCAACTGTCCGGACACGAAAAAGAGCTCCACGTAGGTACGACGATGGTGGCATCGCACAAACATATCCAATTTCAGATGTCCCAGATATATTCTGTGCAGTTGGTAGGCATGCCGGAATCATAAGAGAACAATACTGGTCCTCGCACGAAGACTACAATTGTGCACACACATATATTCTCTTACAATGCGACGAAGTTAGCCCATTTCTGAGGTACATATTATAATTACCAACTATGGATTGATGTCAAAAGGGTTATTTTCGTATTTATATATGCATTGAAGCATTTGTTATAACCATATTTTCTATTAGTGAATTCATTCGCCAAGTTATCGAGGCTTTCCCAAATGCATCAGCCGGTGAGATTGAAAAACGTAAAGATCTACACTTTGCTAAATGGTTGAGGACTCAGGTATATAATTTATAACCTGTATGGTTTAGAGAGTTGATCCAAGGTCTATTGGGGAAAGTTACGTCATCTCCAATATATTTTACACGAGGTTATGTGTTTCATACGTTCGAACGTGGCAAAAATAGAGCAACTGCAAACTATGGTGTGGTAGTTCGAGCCAGGGACATAGATTTTTATGGCATTATACAAGATATTATTCAAGTGCAATTCCCTGGTTTGGTTAACTTAAAGTGCACTCTTTTCAAATGCGAATGGTTTGATCCAGTTGTCGGGCTAGGGGTTCGAGTAGGAAAGTTTGGTGTCATCGATGTTAATGGATCACGTTCTTATGGACAGTATGGTCCATTTGTCCTTGCCTCATAAGCGGATCAAGTATGTTTCATTCCATATCCACGTGTCAGAAAAACAGGGATTCCATGGTTATTTGTGCTTAAAATAGCACCCAGAGGAATGATAGTTGAATCCGACGACGCTCCTATGCAAAATGAAACTGCCGTGGATATAACAACTCCAGAAGAAGATATAGACAACATCATTCTTATAGATCCGCAAAATCGAGAAGCTGAAATACTTCCGGATGCTACCGATGCAGAAAACCCCGAAGACGAGTTCGCAAACGAGCGTGGAGAAAGTACCGATGAGGATGACGACAACTCAAATGACGATTCAGAGTGAAGCATATATTAGTTTTTTTATTTCATTTATATTTATTTTTCCGAATATTTTTAATTTTTTAGAATATTATTATTTATGAATATTTTAAATTTTTTTAAAAAAACTTATTCCGGTCGACACTAATTAATTTGATGTTAGATTGTTATCAAATTCATGTGATTGTTATCATTATATGTTGTGAACATAAAATCTTTAAATGGGTAACAAAGTTTCTTTACCCTAAACTCTAAACATAAAATTTGTTTAATTTAGCGTCGAATTAGCAGCGAAATCACACGAATTCGACGCTAATTCAACGCTATTAAATAATATTAGCATCGAATTCATGTGATTTGACGCTAATTCGACGCTAAATGAATATTTTTTTTATGTTAATTTTATTTCATATATTAGTAATGAAATATCAATATTTACATTTTGTTATAAATTTGTTATAATTTGTAATGAAATGGATTTAGGAAATATGTAGGAAATAGATTTTAGGAAATTTGATATGAAAAAATTCATATGATAGTTATCGTTATGTGTTGCGGTTTAAAAATCTTTAAATGGTTAAGATTGTTATCGTATATATTGCGGTTTCTTTACCCTAAACCCTAAACATAAAATTTGTTTAATTTAGCGTCGAATTAGCATCGAAATCACAGAATTGGACGCTAATTCGACGCTATTAAACAACATTAGCGTCGAATTCGTGTGTTTTCGATGCTAATTCAACGCTAAATTAAACAAATTTTACGTTTAGGGTTTGGGGTATAAACAATAAAAGATTTAACGTCGGCGATTCAGAGTGAAGCTACAATGTTGTCTATATTCGAACATTTAATTGCGAAAAAATTAGTATGTTTTTATAATCCGATGTTACAAATGCATGGAAGGACTTCTATTTCAACAAACTATATAGGTTTACATATATAATCATAACCGTATTAGAACCAAATATGTAATTTCAAAATTTAAAATTATTCTGTTGTATGAAAGATTGAAATGGCTAAGATAGTTTTCGTACCAGTGGCGGTTTCGTTATCCTAAACCCCAAACGTAAAATTTGTTTCAGTTAGGGTCGAATTAGCATCGACGCTAACTAAAATTTTGTTTACGTTTGGGTTTAGGGTAACGAGTGTTAAACGCAAGAAATTAATTTGATCCGACGCAAAACCGACACTATATTGAATTAATTTGGCTAAACCAATGGCGGTAAACCGAATTAATTTTGATTTAGCGTCGAATTGGTTCGCAGTGCGACGCTAATTCGACGCTAAATCAAAATTTTTCGGATCTAACCGGCGGTAAACATTTATTATGCGTGGGAAATCAAAATTATTTAGCGTCGGATTAGCGTCGTATCACGGATTTTATAACGGAGAAATCCCTTCTCCTCTCCGGTTTCTGCAATTCTCTCTCTCTGCCGCTCTCTCTCCCTCCGCCTCTCTCTCTCCACCGAAGACTTCTCCCTCCGCCTCTCTCTCTCTCTCTCTCTCTCTCTCTCTCTCTCTCTCTCTCTCTCTCTCTCTCTCTCTCTCTCTCTCTCTCTCTCTCTCTCTCTCTCTCTCTCTCTCTCTCCGCCGCCTCTCCCTCTACATCTCCTCTCCATCTCCGCCGAAGAGACTTGTCCCTCCGCCCCTCTCTCTCTCTCTCGGCCGAAGCCTTCTCCTATCCCTCCGCCTCTCTCCTCTCTGCCGCTCTCTCTCCGCCGAAGCCTTCTCCTCTCCGCCGCTCTCTCTCTCGCCGATCAAATGGTAAATTTTTTAATTTTTTTTTGTTATATATATTAGTAATTCGTTATAAATTTGTTATATATATTAGTAATGGAATTTGATATGAAATAGATTTTAGAAAATGGATTTAGGAAATATGTAGTAAATAGATTTTAGGAAATTTGATATGAAATAGATTTTAGGAAAAATGTAGGAAATAGATTTTAGGAAATGGAATTGAATTTAGATTTGATAAGTTATGGAATTGAATTTAGATTTGATAAGTTATAGATTTGAATTTAGATTTGATAAGTTATGGAATTGAATTTAGATTTTATGAAATTTATTTATGCAAAGTCAAATAAAACAAATTTAAGAGTTTTTTTAATTTAAAATAAATATTTAAAATTATAAACGAATTTACAAGTTATTTTTCGAAAATATAAAATTATTTCCTAAATGTTAAATTTATGGATTTATGTGTTTGTATTCATATATTATATATAAAATTTAAGAATCGATGAATTGTTCTATCAACTTATTTTACAAGTTTTTAATTTATTTATCAATTTATATTTTACATTTTTTATTTATTAAATTTGTTTTATTTTATAGGCGGATGGACCTCCTCCTCCTTCATACGGACAGTTATTTGGCAAGGATGATACGATTTCCAGATCCGATGGTCGTCGCGGATCCGGATCAGGATTGGGGTCGGGTTCGCAGGCTGCGAACTATAGTCCACGAGCTCCGTCACGAGCTCCGCCACCAGTAATGAAGGGGTGTTTCATTTATTTATATAAGTAGAGATATACTTATGTAAGTATTAAATAACTGTATTTATGTAAATATATGTATGTATATGTAACATAAATACCAATGTACATTAACGTACATAAATTCTAATAACGTGTACACATAACACCGTCGGGATGGTCTTTGAAAGAATGATAAAACTTTTTGACAATCTAGTTAGGCAACAACTGAGAAACACTTCGTTTTATAGATTAGTGTGAGTTGAATATGGGACCGTGTCTAAGAATTATGGTCTCAATATACTGTTTTCTGTAAGGACAAGGCTGTGAATAGAGAGAGTGGAGTCTGGTCAAAGGACAAATCCGCAGTCGTTCTTCCCTTTTATCTCTCTAATCTAAAGAAATGTATTTATAGAGAACTCATATGTGATAACGTGGCGCCTTCCTACTAATTGGTTGCTAGGCATCCATAACAATTGCATATCTTGTTGTTTCAGGTTTTTTGCACTCATTTTAAAAAGTTAATGAAAATGTCTAGAAATTTATTATATTTCTAATTAGTATTATATTTTTTTTTCTGTATACATCTATCTATTAATAATTTCTATATATTGTACTTTAAGAAATACCTCAAAATAGAATATATACACTGACATTAGAAAAGAAATATATATTGTTAAAAAACTTATATTTTTAGAAAATATCTCTTATGATGTAAGGAATACGAAATAATATTTATAATTATCACAACTGAACCAGAATATTACCATTTTTTCCCTGAATTTGTACATGCTTACTCAAAGTGGTAGGAAATAAGCAGCTAGTAAAAATCACAAACTGAGAAGGTAAGAACTGTACAATTAAAAACAAATTAAACTGAAAAATGATCAAAAGAAAAATAATCCCTTCCAGCCTAAAAGTCTTCAAAGTTCACCAACCCAAAGAACCACTAAAGTTAGCGACGACTAGTTTGAGTCTTGCCACTTGCCGCCGACCTGACCAGAGCCTCGGCCGCCGCCGCAACCTTTACTGTTCTCCAGCTAGCCTGAGAAGCCCGCAAATCCACGTCATCACTTCTCCCACAAACCGTAGACCCTGGACCCATCACAATCATTCCCTTCCACAAACTTCTCTTGCTCGCTTTTTTCATGAACCCATTGTAACTCTTGTTATCATTTTTTCTACTACTACTACAAGTACTATTTTCATAACCACTTCTCTTCTGCAACAAACTATGACCATCAAAATCGTAATCAAGATTACGACTATGATGATCTTGGCCGTTGTGCCTGAAAACACTGCTTGAACTCACGGAGAGATTAGAATCATCAATATTAAGCCTCTTGGAAATGTTCTTGATCTCGTAAGTGTCAAGAAGATGAGAGTATTGCGTTTCTTGATCTCCACGAAAAGGGTAATTCGTGTACCAAAGCGAAGACTTAGAAACCCTATTCTCCGCTAAAACCTTGTTCTCAGAGAGGATCATGTTCTTGGTGGCTTCGATCTTGTAACGTGAAGGTCGAGGTGTTTTTGATGCTCTTGTTAGATCAAATTCTCTCATGATCGGTTTGCCTTCTTTCCTTTGGTACCAAGCCCATGCCGCCGCCTTCACCACCGCCAAATCATCTCCTCCTCCTCCTCCGCAAAGAGTCATTGGACGTTTCTTCTTCCTCTTCGTATTGCCGTTGATGTTGTTGTTAATATTGTTTTCGGATATGGATGGTGCAGAAATGTAGTAGTTGGAAAATGGGAGCATTGTGTTTATTATGGTTTTTTTTCTTTTGGGTGGAAGTAGAGTATGTGAAATTTTGGAGATAAACGTTACTAGTTTGCAAAGGGAAAGCGTATGAAAAATAATTCATGAATATATTTATTTTTGTATATTGAAAAATAATTAATAAAAATGAGAAAAAGTAGGTGTATTGGTCTTACTTTTGGGTCCACCAATGGATCCGGCAATCTTAAATTATTCCGCATGGAAAATGTTAAAATTTTATTCGTGTTAGTTGGAATTAGATGTACACACTACATAGTGCATATCCTGCATATTGCCAGCGGTCCCCTCTACGTATATTTATTTCGTGAATGAATATCTCAATCCCCTATGTATTATTGGGAAAATTAAGGATATTCACCAAAAATAAACTAAAATTAATAGAATACACCAGCTAATTTTTAATTAAGGATATACCCTTATTTTGTCTTTATTGTCCTTAACTAAAATGTCTTTTTTTTTGGGTTAATGACCAAAGCAAATCTCCTCAATAATATCCTCTCTCTTTGCGTCGTCTTCTTTGTCTCTCGCGCAGAGAGAGATACATTTTCGATTGTTGAAGCAGAGATACATGAGTCAATTTTGATGCTTTAATTTTTATACAAGAGAAATCACGCAAACACACGAACCGCAATTTCGAGTTTGATTTCAGTTTGACTAGAAAAAGACTCGATTTTTTATTGAGATCCAAAGCCGCCGATCGACCTACGAAATCGGTGAATTAACATCGTGACGGTGGTGTTTGTACGAGGTATCGCCGGCGAGAGAGAGTATTGGGTGAAGAGTGATCAGACCCTACTATTACTCCTGTTGATTTCACCATTGACTCGTCTGCTTATGATTCAAGCGAGCAAAGGTATCTTCTTCTTCTTCTTCTTTTGAAGCAAAAATGTATTTGTTCTTCAGGAATGTGATAATGAGTTTGTCTTTATGACTGAAAATGCTAAATGTAAAGATTAGACACTGCTTAAACTTTGAAATTGATTTTGGATAGTTACCACTTAATGAATCAGACTCGATTGGTAATGCTAAATGTAGAGATTAGGCACTGTTACAATACTTCTGATGATTTTGATTTTCTTCAATTTCGTATTCATAATTGAATCTGGAAATCGAAAATTCTCTCTGTTCAAGCTCGGGTTTTTATTTTTTGGGTCGTTCTATTTATTCAATTCTCTTATTTTCTTTCTCTGTTAATTCTAGCTTGTGGAATAATTTGGGTATTGTTATTTCTTGAATCTATAAATATCTACTTGTGTATTGCTGATATGTAACTTTGATAACAAGTGTGAACTATCCATTGTGTTTGTTTGGTGATCTGAACTTGATTGGATGTGAAATGCAAAGATCACGGAGAGCTCTTCTGGTTAGAAGAAGAGTTTCTGAGAATACTTCTAATGGAAGGAATCGTTTCTACAAAGTTTCATTGTCTCTGATTTTTTTCTCATATAGGCTTCTGTTATTATCTACATTGTGGATCAGTCATGGAGATGGCGACAGAGGTAACCTTTTAAGTTCCTTATTTGGAGAGATATGAGAATCATGAATGTGAATATATACTTTCTATGGCTTTTATTGCTTTCATCGTAATCATATTAAAAGCGTACTCTTGGGCATTTTTCAGGTAGGTCTTTAATCAATTCAGTTGAAAAAGATGATCTAGATGATGTTAGAGCAAATGAGACAGCTGAATCTGTTGATGCACCATCACTAGAGTCTGCCTCTGTTCATTCTACTCATGATTTGAGTCCAGATGTTGATATATCCGCGTCCAAAGAAATCAAAGACGCAAAATTTATATCGGAAGCAAATACAAGTCGACAACACAATTGCAGGAAATGTTAAAGGAAGCAGCACAGACACTGAACTTGTGAAGCAAAGTGGGATTAATGAGTATGATGCAGAGGCCAGTGCTTCAAAGCTTGATCAGCTACCTCGTGCTGTTCCGCTTGGCCTTGATGAGTTCAAGAGCAGAGTGTCCATTTCTAGAGACAAATCTTTGGCAGGTCAAGTCACCGGGGTGATTCACAGGATGGAGTACAATTACGCAGCTGCTTCCAAAGGCGCAAAGGTCTTATCTTCTACCAAGGAAGCTGTTACAATACTTCTGATTGTTTTGTTGTTTACTAACTTACATGAAACCCAACTACCGTGTATGGTTATTGAACCACTATTTACAAGTTATGTTTAGTGAAGAATTTGATACTTGTTATATGGAAATTGATGAAGAATGATAACCAAAGATGTTAAAGTTAAGAAAATATATTTTCATTTGATTTTTTGATGTTATATAGTTAACAATAACAATTGTGTTATATGTAAAAAAATCTCAAACTCATGCTGAATTTGTTGCGTACTATAGGTTGAACAAATCAACTACCACCAGATGCATCTTATAGGTTATACACTACAATCTACTACAAAATCATAAGATATAAGCTCTAATCCCTAACTCCAATTCAAATCAAGATAAAAATAATACACCTTTAGAACAAGCCACAACTTCAAATCACCGATTCCATCGAAATCAACCACCACTAGATATATCTTATTACAGATTCGGATCTGAAACGAGAATAAAAGTGAATAGAAGAAGAAGAAATCTATGTTTCAACTATGAAAAAATTATCTGAGAGAGAGAAGAAGCCGACGCACAGAGGATATTTGGTTTGGTCATTAACCAGAAAAAAAAGATTTGGTTTACTCATTTTAATTAAGGTTAATAAAGACAAAAAGGATATATCCTTAATTTAAAATTAGCTAGTGTATTATATTAATTTTAATTTATTTTTGGTGTATATCCTTAATTTTCCCTTTATTATTGGGGAAGTGATTTGTGAAAAAATTATGACATGGCTCGTAAACAATTGTGACATGGCTAAAAACAAATATGACATGGCAAAGCTTACTATAATTAAGTTATATTCTTCCATAAAAAAGTTTTAATCATTATTTATATTATTTTAATTGTTCACTAATGAAATGTGTAAAAATTAATTTTTGTCATAATAACTTTTTTTGAGCAGTTATATAAATGTCTTATCTCTAAAATTTATAATTAAACTTACTAACATTTTTAAAGAGATACTATTAATTTTTGTGACAAAAAATATCAAAAATATAGCCTTTTAAAAAAAAGTCCATTTATATATTAAAATCTCTAAAACTTAATAAAATAATAATTTTTAATAATTATTAAAAAATACATATCAAAAGCAAACATTTTTCATTAGTCAGACATGCTCTATAATTAATGGTATTAAAAAAACGTCATTATTGCATAATATTTGGTTATGGAGATTGGTTTTTTTACAAAAATAAAATCAAAAGAAAAAGATAATGAAAATGTTCTAAACTTTTGGAGATGAACAATGATATATATCATTTTTAAATGTCTAATAAACCATGATTCGGGTATAATAGTTTTTGAAAAATAGTTAAATACGTAAGATATTTAAGAAAAAAATCAATGAATATATTTTAAAAAGTACGCGGAAAATCACATATTAAAAGCATTAAACATTCAGTCCTTTGTTTTGAGTCTGACCTATGAAGATAAAAAATTTTCAACATGATTAAAATTGGTAAGTTTTTTATTAGGAAAATATAAAAACAATTACAAGGCAAATGCAAGATTCAATTGGATCTACATAGTGCAATGTCTACACTCAATTTACAAAGCTTTTTTTAATGACTAATCTTTAAGTTAACTTGGTTTATTGTTGGGATGGATGTTGTTGTAGGCGTGAGGAGTTTGTTTCTATCCAACAGCTTTCTTCAACAATTAAATATCGATACCATCTGTCTCGACCCCAAATCCCATATGGGATGAGACAAGTTAGGGATGGACATTCGGATATTTGGTCGGATTCACTACATATTTTTCAGATTTTTGGATTGGGGCTTATTAATACCATTCTGGTATATTTTTATATCGGATTGAGATCGGTTTGGATTCTTTAAGGTTCATATCCAATTTTCTACTGATTTTGAGATCCAAAATTCATCAGAAGTCCTATCGGATCCGGTTTTATCCAAACTCAAATAGAAGTATAAGTTCATTAATGACATTAAAAATAAAGTCTAAATATAAAAAGAAGGCCCAAATCCAAATATAACACCAAAACGAAGAGAAAACTAGTCTAATACATTTAATAAGGTTCAAACTTCAAACATTGATAAGTAAAATCTAGATATTATTTTACTTACATAAATAGATATACATTGTTCCTATATACTTGGTTTCTTCGGTTATCGGATTTATCCGAAACCGAACCAACCTGTTGATTATGTAACAATAACCAAT
Organism: Draba incana; assembly: GCA_963576765.1. Taxonomy (NCBI): domain Eukaryota; kingdom Viridiplantae; phylum Streptophyta; class Magnoliopsida; order Brassicales; family Brassicaceae; genus Draba; species Draba incana. The sequence goes on along the minus strand of OY755215.1, from coordinate 10,909,030 downwards.
ATAGATCCAAACCGCTTAATTTTGGTGGGTTCAGATTTTGGATTCGGATAATTTTCCCACCCCTAAGACAAGTTATGGATTGTGGTGGAATATCGCCTACCGCTCTCTAAAAAGTCAGATTTTTTTTTTGTGAAATGGGTTTTTAGTAGTGGAGTTTTTTTTTTTTTTTTTGCTTTTTGAAAACCAGGGAGTAATCCGGGTTTTTACCACCCGACTAATCCTCCATAGTGAGTGTAGCCTTCGAATCGCCCATTCACCAGGTTTTCTAATGCACTTTAAACATGGTACCACTTTGACTGGCCAAATGGGAAATAGTTAGATAATTCCACGCTTGGGGGGCTAGCACCGGAGTTAATGACTAACGTTTAGCAAACAAGGGCCAACACAATGAAAGTGCTTTCAAATAGATTTTTCAAAATTTCGTGAAAACCTAAACACGAGCTTCTTGCATCACATCATCAATTGACAATAAGTTTTTTTTTTGGTGAATCACCGGGAGCGAAGCTCCCAGTTTTTATTAAAGAAATAAATTACACGCAAACTTGTCTAGCTCGAGTTTGTCCTGAAACATCCTCGGCTAAAATCAAAGCAACATCCATAGGAGCAACATCAAATAAATGGAAATCTATAGGCAAATTAAAAGCACAGTTAGCTAACCTATCCGCAAGACGGTTAGCCTCCCTATACACGTGAGACACTCGGACAGTCCAGTCCTTCGATAAAAAGCCATGGTACAAGCGTACCAGGAACGACAGCGGATGAGAATCACATTTTCCTGCCACTAAAAATTCCACCACCATCTCCGAATCCACCTCTAACTCTAGACGATCAATCCTCTTCTCCCACGCTACACAGAAACCATAGTACACTCCCCATAGTTCCGCCAACGGTACGGTGCATCTACCAATGTTTAAAGCAAAACCTTTGCACCAATCCCCATCCGGGTTCTGCAAGACACCCCCAGCGGTAGCAAGACCCGAGCGGCCCCTCACTGCTCCATCTGTATTAAGTTTGAACTATCCCGAACTAGGAGCTTTCCACGCAATGAGTCTTTCTACACGTTGTTTTTTCCCTGACTTTATACCAAGTCTCGACGTAGCCGCCACAACCTCATGCCCCAAATCCCATATCACCTTCACCCTATCTCGACAAAGCCTACTCCCTTCAAAGACATTAGCACATCTCCATTTCCATCCCCACCAAACACCTATAGCAAAAGTCGTGGACCACGGGATGTCTCTCACCAAACCGTGATCACCCATATTCATAAATAGCCATTCAAAAAGCGTCTGGGTAAAGAATAACCCCTGTTTATGCCGAGGCACTATCCGCAACCATATCCCTTCCATCGCCGGGCAATCCCTAAGGACGTGTAAAATGGACTCCACTCCACTTTTACATACTTCACAAAGGCTCGTATTGCATAAATGTCGTCTATTTCTCTCTTTGTTCTTCATAATCACCTGGTGAAAAATTAACCAAAGAAAGGTGTGAATGCGTTCCGGAGCGATAACTTGCCAAACCAGATCATAGTATCTCGACATAACCGGTCCTTGCATATCATCTCTGATTAATAAAGAGTAAGCCAAAGCATCGGAGAACTCTCCATTAATTGTATCGCTTCAACTCAATGATGTGATAAGTTTTAACCACAAATAAAATCCGCAAGTGCACAAACAATCGCAGTAATATATGAGGTATCGAATCCACAAAGACCAAGGTTACACTATGAGATTATGAGATTCTAATTTAAAGCTAAGATAAAATGGGATTGGTTGTAACGAAACAATGAACGAAACAACAAATTAAACAATGTAAATTCAATAAGAGAAAAGCACTAGATCAAGGTCATTTGCCGGTGATTTCGGATTAAAGACTGAGCAACTATTCAGGATTCAATTTAAGCGCGGTCTAGAACTCAAACATAAATGTAATATTGCCTCACTGTCGTGATGCATCAATATCTTTATCTAACAACCTAAATGCCTAAACTGTCGTTTGAATTCAGAGATGTTGACAAGCATTATCGAATGGGTTCAATTTGTTCACAATTGATGGTAACAATCAACTGTCGTTGGTTACACACCAATTGCTTACCAATGGTTTATCTAGCAACCTAGAGCACTGTCGTGAATAAGTTCAACTTGAAATCATAGATTAGGTGTACAGGCTAATCTAAGCATTATGAATTCCAATTGATGGAGACGAATGATAATCTATCCTATTTGGCTCAGTCACTAATCAATCCTAAATCACCATTGAAATCCCCTAATCTAGCTAATGGACTACTCAAACATGGTTGAATCAAACATAGCAATACAATCAAGAGAATTCATAATATAAAAGAGAATATGGATTAGAATTCTTCTCAATAGATGTTGTGGAATGATTCTCCAAAGGTTACAAGCAATCCAAAAGAAAAGTAGAACAATAGAAAAGAGTCTCCAAAAGTAACGTGTAAAGAATAGTGTTTCAGATCCCCTTTTCAGAGGTGGCTACCTCTTATTTATAGTTAATTTTAGGTAAAAATCTGATCTGGAGACCGGACCGGTCAGTCCGGTCATGGGACCGGTCGGTCCAGTTTCCAGGGAGCATTGCCTCGCTTCTTCAAGTCCGGACCGACCGGTCCATGGGTTGGACCGGTCGGTCCCGTTTCCAGGAACTCTCGGATCTTCGATTCTTCGGGCGAGCAGGTGCTCGGTTATAAGAAAATGCTTTTTTCTCCAAATTTATCCCGTTTGCTCCAATGAACTCCCGTAACTCCAATCCATGCTCCAAAGCCTCTTAGAACCTGAGAAAGACACAAAAAGAACTAGAAAGACTCGAAAAACAATAATAAACACTAAGTAAAAGAGGCCAAAATACTAATATATCAACTCCCCCGGACTTAGACCTTTGTTTGTCCTCAAACAAAACAAGATCAAGAACAGAAGAGTGTCTGAAAATCACATGGAATTCACTTGCTTGTTGGAAAAATCTTTGGACTTCATACTTTCATCACTTGGCCTTAGAACATGTACCACGATCTAACCTTATTCACACACAACTCAGCAAAACTTCAGAATCCTCAATATCATCTCTTAATCAATTAATGAAAATGAAAGTGCAGTGACCTTACCCAAGGGGAATCGTTTCAAGGGGTGCCGACTTCTCCTGACCAAGATCCTCTCCCGTATACTTTTTTATTTATTTATTTATTTTTATTTTTTTTCTTATGGGACGAGTCTAATGAGGTCACAAAGGAGATACGGGTTTACGCATCATCCCTTGGTTCACTCGAAACTTTTAGTTTCCCTTACAACATGCTTTCCGTGAGGTCACAAAAGAGACACGGGTTTACGCATCATCCCTTGGCTACTTGGGCATATTGCTTTGAAGTTTTTTTTTTTTTTATGGGACGAATCTCCATGAGATCGCAAATGATACACGGGTTTACGCATAGTCCCTTGGGTCACTTCGATCCTTTTAGTTTCCCTTACAACATGCTCTCCTGAGGTCACTAAAGATATACGGGTTTACGCATAGTCCTCAGGGTCACTTGGGCATGTTGCTTTGAAAGGTTCAAAAGTTAGAGAGCAAAGAGTATACTTGCTGGAAAGTTGCGGTGTCTTATACGGTTCGAATAAGTCTTGCCCAATGAACGTCAAACCCCTGAGAAAGATATTAAAAATCAAGATTAAATACCAAATAGGAGTTTGAGATGACATTGGATCAGCCTAATTTCTGATAAGTATGAGCTTTGGGAGAAATTTTAAATCTACCCATAACCTGTCGTGGGAGCACCATGCACGAGCAGGTGCTCGGCAGAGATGTGGGGTGCTCAAAACAATACTTTGGCCAAGCTGTGAATCATACAAGTAATCCATAGTCCGAACATAAATCCAATAGATCAAGTTCATAATTCCATTTCCAAACAACCTCTTATTGACTCGATAAACTCAAAAGAAGAGTCAAGAAAAACTAAAATCAAAAGTAAACTCAAAAGCAGACACAACAACAAGACCGCTCCCCCGGACTTAAATCACACCGTCCCCGGTGTGAAAAAGTTCAAGAGATTGGCGACTCAATAAAAACAAAACACGGATAATACAATGATGGTAAAAGGGTAGAAAAGATATCACCGGGTAGAAGCCTCTGCGTCGTCGTCGAGCAGGTGCTCGATGCCATGCGAGCAGGTGCTCGACTAGGGGGCTAGGCTGGGGAGTGATGAAAGCGATGGGAAACTAGGGTTGCGACGTGATGAGGGGAGGGGGTGCTCGATCTCTGCAAAAAGAAAAGAGTAATTGTTAGTAAAAAGAAAATTATTATTTATTTTTTTTTTTCGTAAAGGAAAAGGAAAGTCGGATTGGGTTCGCGGGCACGGGACCGACCGGTCCCGATATTGGATCGGTCGGTCGGGTTTCCAGAGGCTGCTCGTGTTCTGATCCGCGTATGGGATCGATCGGTCCGTATATGGGACCGACCGGTCTCATTTCCAGAGACTTAAGGTGCTTCAGATAGAACGTGGGACCGACCGGTCAGGTCCTGCGGATCGACCGGTCGCGTTTCCAGGGGCTTCTCCAATCCCTTGAATGCTCTGGATCGACCGGTCTGTTGATGGGACCGACCGGTCTCATTTCCAGAGACTTGGCAACGCCTTGTCCCGATATTGAGCAGGTGCTCGCGCCTGTTTGAGCAGGTGCTCGATTAAAATTCCTTTTTTTTTTTTTTTTTTTTTAAGTTCAAGTACTGGAAACACAAGTAAAATGTTAGTAATAAAAGAAAATAAAAGTCGAATTATGTACAAGAAACCTTACCGATGGGTTGCCTCCCATCAAGCGCTTGTTTTAAGTCTTTAGCTTGACTGATCAACACAAGGTTAATCATGAGAATCAAAAGGTTGAACCAATGCACATTTGGTCCTTCTCCTATTATGAACATGAACAAAGAATGCAAGAGAACACATCCATGGTAAAAAGGTAAAACTCTCATCAAGGGATTTTACTGCAAATGTAGCATATATCTTGAAATCCTCCTTGGTTAGATGCATTAAATGGAAAGATAAAGTTAACTTCTGGTTTAAACGAGTTCTTCACAAAATAGTTAACTTCATCCCCATCTATTATGTAAAACACAAAGTTCTCATTCCTAGAATCTATCTCTACCTCAGGGTCCTCCATCTCATTCAAGAGATCATTTACATCAACCATATCCCCTAAAGCAGTTTTTCTAGAAATGATCTAGGTTCCTCTAGCATTGAAAACCTAAACTCGAGATCGTGAACACTTAAAGCACACAAAGAATTGATATCAAAGCATACTTCATGATAGTCCCTAGCAAGTTTTTCTACTCTTAGAGTATCTAGTCTTTGAGTTTCACCTATCAAATCATAACATTCATCAATGAGCTCGAGAGTATCCAAATTAGAAGTTTCATCTTCACTACAAGGCATGTGAATATCCTCATTATCATGAAATTCAAAAGATGAGCCGTATGTACCTTCTAATTGGGTTAGTTGAGTTGGTGGAACCCAATATATTACCTCTTCAAGAGCATTAGCTACCATTATCTCATCGGACGTGAGCTCCCTTCCTTCAAGTGATGCCCGGTGTGAGATAATATTTACTCGGATCATCATTGCTAGGTCTTTCATTGTCAAAGTTGGATTTTCTTCGTAAAGCTCATCCAATTTCGCTTTTTGCTCAGGTGGTGGTCTCGGTCCTCTGGAGTACACCCCATAAGTATCTCCAGGATCAATCACGTATGCAGCGGTGGGGATGACAACAGCTCCTGAGTCGGCTCTAATCCGCTTGAGAGGTGGATGAAGTGTTATGTCATGAAATTTCCGCTTTTGGCAACTACCAGGTGTAGCTGCTTCCTTAGTTGACATCTCAACTACTTCTGTCTCATTGTGTTCAGGAGGCTTGGGGTCTGGATCAGGGGGATCAGGGACGTGCAAATCCTCGATAATGCCTACATGAAGCTTTATAGACCTCTTGAGTGATGGTGTCGTTTGCACGGCATTAGCCAAAGGAAGCTTCACCGTCAAGTCTTTCAGTATCTCCTTACACTTAGCATCCTCCAAATCTTTCCTAGATTTCTTGGGAGGTACTGGGTAAGGCACTCTAGGTACTAGCTCAGGCGAAGTTCCTGGAATTTTTGTGGGAGCACCCTGTGCGAGCAGGTGCTCGGCAGAAGGAGCAGGTGCTCGCTGGGATTTTGCCTCAACATCGATTGGAACAGCATCCTGGTGTGTCCCTGAGCTTGAACCAATCTCCTTATGCATATCATCCTCGGAAAAATCACTTTCTTGAGCCTGATGCTCAGTAACTTTCTCCTTAGCCTTTGCGTGGGAGGTTGTGATTGTAGGCGGTACCAACAACTGTCCACTCCTCAACTCAACAATATTTACCTGATCCTCCTTCCTAGGATTCACCTCACCGTGTCCGGGAAGAGTTCCAGCCGGTCTCTTAATAGCTTCAGTCGTTTGAGCCACTTGCGTGTCCAATTTCTTCAGCGGTGGTGTATGTCTTGCTTTGAGAAACAGTATTTTGATCTCTTCTATACTTTCTCTGCAATCTCGGAAGTGACTTAGCAGAGGGCGGTACTCTATAGCTTTTTCAAAGGTTAGTGCATGTGGAATCCTTCGTACCATCTTCTGAAATCCAAGCAGCTGCTTCGGAGATATGGGGTCCATGAGATGTTTAGGTGGTCGAGGGTGCGATACCTTAGGCATGTGGACTCACTCAAGAATTGGTTTTGGGGTTTCCATGCTCAATCTCTCCTGTGAAGAACTTGCGTCGATCGATGCAGCTGGGGTATCGATCAGTACGTTCGTTTCGTGTTCCACGGATTCTGAGAATTCGAGTTGTATTGATCGATGAAAGGGTGCATCGATCAATGCAAATGTCCCACTAGCACTCTGCGCAACCCGAATGTCCAGCTCTTTATCTTGAGAGCTTGGTGCTTCAAATTTCCCACCCCAGCTCATCTGTTTCAGCATACTTACTAACTCGCTCTGTCCAGTCGGTGCAGGAGGTGATTGGTAAAAAGAGACTTGAGGGGATTTCTGATATCGACCGGCATCATAGTTCTTCATGAAAGAGTAACATCCATCCTCATTCAGTATATATCCTTGCTCGTTGCAAAAGTGACCATATTGGTCTCTCAGAACACCAGCATTATCCTGACTCAAAATCACGAGATTAACCATATGGTCCGGAGCAGGTGCTCGCCGGTGGTTCTGATAGATCTCACCTGACACAAAGCAAAAAAAAAAAAAAAAAAAATTAGCAAAATTCTTAGACTATAAATAAAATCAAATCTCAAAGGTATCGCAATTGGTCCCCGACAACGGTGCCAAAAACTTGATGTGATAAGTTTTAACCACAAATAAAATCCGCAAGTGCACAGACAATCGCAGTAATATATGAGGTATCGAATCCACAGAGACCAAGGTTACACTATGAGATTATGAGATTCTAATTTAAAGCTAAGATAAAATGGGATTGGTTGTAACGAAACAATGAACGAAACAACAAATTAAACAATGTAAATTTAATAAGAGAAAAGCACTAGATCAAGGTCATTCGCCGGTGATTTCAGATTAAAGACTGAGCAACTATTCAGGATTCAATTTAAGCGCGGTCTAGAACTCAAACATAAATGTAATATTGCCCCACTGTCGTGATGCATCAATATCTTTATCTAACAACCTAAATGCCTAAACTGTCGTTTGAATTCAGAGATGTTGACAAGCATCATCGAATGGGTTCAATTTGTTCACAATTGATGGTAACAATCAACTGCCGTTGGTTACACACCAATTGCTTACCAATGGTTTATCTAGCAACCTAGAGCACTGTCGTGAATAAGTTCAACTTGAAATCATAGATTAGGTGTACAGGCTAATCTAAGCATTATGAATTCCAATTGATGAAGACGAATGATAATCTATCCTATTTGGCTCAGTCACTAATCAATCCTAAATCACCATTGAAATCCCCTAATCTAGCTAATGGACTACTCAAACATGGTTGAATCAAACATAGCAATACAATCAAGAGAATTCATAATATAAAAGAGAATAGGGATTAGAATTCTTCTCAATAGATGTTGTGGAATGATTCTCCAAAGGTTACAAGCAATCCAAAAGCAAAGTAGAACAATAGAAAAGAGTCTCCAAAAGTAACGTGTAAAGAATAGTGTTTCAGATCCCCTTTTTCAGAGGTGGCTACCTCTTATTTATAGTTAATTTTAGGTTAAAATCGGATCTGGAGACCGGACCGGTCGGTCCAGTTTCCAGGGAGCATTGCCTCGCTTCTTCAAGTCCGGACCGACCGGTCCATGGGTTGGACCGGTCGGTCCCGTTTCCAGGGACTCTCGGATCTTCGATTCTTCGGGCGAGCAGGTGCTTGCTCCAGACCGAGCAGGTGCTCGGTTAAAAGAAAACGCTTTTTTCTCCAAATTCATCCCGTTTGCTCCATTGAACTCCCGTAACTCCAATCCATGCTCCAAAGCCTCCTAGAACCTGAGAAAGACACAAAAAGAACTAGAAAGACTCGAAAAACAATAATAAACACTAAGTAAAAGAGGCCAAAATCCTAATATATCACTCAACCTGTCCTGAGCACCTGTAAGATTATCCACCACTCAAGCCATATTTCATTCGACACATGCGGTGCAATTTTACTAACATCCCAGCCTTGTCCCTCAATCCAGAAATTCGCTACTGTAAGATTTAGTAACTCCTGATTAGGATTACAAATAATATAATCAACCAGTCTTATACTCCCTAACCACCGGTCTCTCCAAAACTGCACTTCCTTCCCATTTCCAATTACCCACCGAATACCTTTGAACAAGACTTTTATCGTTGAGCTCACCACTCTCTTCCATAATGATGACCAATTACTTTTCTTATCCCACCAAGCATACGAGTACAAGTCTTTAACTCTATACTTACTCTTTAGCACTTTCACCCAAAGTTTCTCATGATCATATAATAACCTCCATCCAATTTTTGCAATAAGCGCCTTATTCATATCACTCGCTCTTCGAATCCCTAAACCACCCTCTTGTTTCGAAGTACAAACCTTGTCCCAAGCCAAAAGATGTTGCCTACGTCTATCTGGCGTGCTACCCTACAAGAAATCTTAAGCAATCTGATCCAACTTTGCCGACACAGACACCGGAAGCTACATAGTCAACATGGAATGCACTGGAATCAAACATATCACAACCTTTGTTAAAGTGATACGGCCGGCTAGGCTCAGGGTTCTACTTTTCTAGCCTGCTAATTTAGATTCCATTCTCTCTAAAACACTACCAAATGTGTCTTTGTTAACTCTCTTGTGAAGAATAGGAATTCCCAAGTACTTGCCCAAATCTTCTGTAGCCTCAATTCCACTCGCTTCACTCAGCGTTTTAGCCATATCTCTTGAAACATTTTTAGAGAAAAAAATCTTTGATTTCTCTAGGCTAACTTTCTGTCCCAGCATGACAAAATCGCTCAATGACTCCTCTTATAACCCCAATCTGACCGAGAGATGCTTGAGCAAATAGAATCAAATCATCTGCAAAACATAGATGAGAAAGTTTCGGGCCTCCACTAGACAAACTTATCGGTTTACAACGCTCATTAACAACCTTCTCCTCGATGAGACGACATAATCGCTCCATACATAGAACAAAGAGGTAAGGAGACAATGGATCCCCTTGCCGCAGACCTCTTAGCGGTTTCAACGCTTCAGTTTTCTCCTCATTCCAAAGAATACTCATTGATGGGTCCGAAACACACCGCATAAACCGTTGAACCCAACCATTTGATAAACCCGCTGCCCTTAAAGTATGTTCAAGAAAATCCCATCTAATTCTATCATAGGCTTTCTCTAAATCCAATTTCAAGAGCATCCACCATTTCCTACCTTGTTTTCTCCGCATCGAATGAACTACTTCGTGGACCACCACTATATTATCAGAACTTAACCTCCCCGGAATAAAACTCGCTTGGGCTGGCCCAATAAGCTTCGGCATCACACCCTTCAACCTCTCCACCATAGTCTAGGTAATGATTTTGAATAAAACATTACAAAGACTAATAGGTCTAAACTGTTGAATTTTCTCCGGGCTTGACACTTTTCCAATCAACACTACCAATGCATCATTCTCTTCTGCTGGAAGCAAACCTGAATTAAAGAAGTCCATAGCAAAGCATAATACCGACTTTTCGACCGTGCTCCAGCTCTTCTGATAGAAAACGGGTTGGAATCCATCTGGTCCGGGTGATTTGAAACTTCCCATACCTTTAAGAGCAGCCTCAACTTCTTTAGTAATAAAAGGTCTATTCAAACAACCATAACCCTCCATTCATAACTATGTAAAACCCCTCCACGGTAGGGCATCCACTCTCGCCTCTACATCAGCCAAGGAGTATAACTTTTGGAAATAATTAACGGCCATCTCTTCCAACTCTTTAGTATCCGAAATCCAAACTCAAGTCTCATCTTTAAGACTCTCAATACGATTTCTTCTTCTTCTTCTAATAACCGTGGAGATGTGGAAAAAACTAGTGTTCCGGTCCCCGAAGATCACCTACTTCTCTCTCGACTTTTGGAACCACAATAATTCTTCCTGTTCCAAAACTCCATCAAGCTCCTTTGCTAAAGTTTCCTCCTGTCGAAGTAGAAAATCAGATTGGTGTCCCGTAATTAAATCCTGAGTCTCCTTGAGTTTCTTTAGCAAATCATCTTTACGCCGTTTAATATCTCCAAAGATTTCTTTGTTCCATTTCTTAATCGTATCTTGTAATTTCATTAAAGCTGTTTGAGTATTAAGATTCCAGTCCCAAGAACTCTCAAGCATAGCTTTAAACCCCATATGTTCCAACCATGCCGCTTCAAACCTAAAAGCTCATCTATGAGCATTCAACTGCGGTTCTAGAGAGAATTGTACATACAACGGTGCATGATCTAAAGCCAGAAAAGGGAGATGCCGTACACTAGCTTCTTGCCATGTAAGTCAGGTTTGTGCGCAACACAAAACGCGGTCTAACCTTTTCTCCACAAAATTTGACCCAGTCTTACCTCGCTTCCACGTAAATTGGTTTCCTTTAAACCCTAAATCGATCAAGGATGACTCATTAATCTAATCTTCAAAGGCTATTGAATCAGGAGAAAGCATACCATTACCACCCGTACGCTCATCTAGTCGCACAATTGTATTAAAATCGCCTCCCACCATTAAAGGCCCCGAAATCATACCAATAACTTCACTTAACCTGCCCCATAAACCACTACGGCGAGTTGCGGAAGGCGCAACATACACAACGATGATATTCAACACCACACTCTCCCGCTTGATTCTCGCATGAACAAATTGTTCTGTTGACTCAACTATCTCAACCTCCCCTATGCTCGTTCTCCAAAGTAACCAAATCCCCCCCACTTTGACCATGAGCATCAACCCGAAACAAATTCTCATAACCCAATCCTCTACAGATACTACTTGCTTTATCTCCACTCGCATGAGTTTTAAATATTGCTAGCACATCCGTATCAAATTTCTTGAGAATATACCTTATGGACCGTCAGAAATTGGCTTTATTAGCCCCCCGGCAATTTCACATTAAAACGTTCATCATAGATAAAATATCGCTAAGAATTATCGGGGCAGCACGTTAGCACCTCAGAGTTTCCCCATCAACTAACCCAACAACCAATTGCGAACTAGTCACCGCATCCATCTCTGATGACAAACTCGTTGTTCCTTCTCCTAAATCCAACGAATTTGTTTGCGTCTTCTTCCCACCTACTACCACATCACTTCCATTGGCTTCCAACTCCAGTCGATTATTACCCTGAGATTGTACATACCTTCCCATATCTTCCATCTCCACTCTCAGTCTTTTGCCGCTCGATGACAGCTCTGACATGTCCTGAGACCGACCAAATATTAGACACGGCATGGTCTTAGACTTGGTAACAATTAAAGCCTTTCTCCTTTCCCTAGAGTTATTGGGCTTACTCCTTGGGCCCAAATTACTACTCTTTTTTTGCTTTCCTCCCTTATCCCCCACGACTCTCCCTTCTCCACGGTTCAAAGCTGATTGGAAAATCATATTCTTGCCTTGATTAGCAATCATATCTTCCTTATCTTGACTCACCAAATTTAAATTTTCCTTATTTGCCTCCCTTAATGCAGCTGTATCCAAGCCATCTTCCAAACTTCCAAAAGCATTTGATAAGGCAATCTCCCCTGATCTCTGCCCCCGTGAATCATGGTTCACATTAACTCCCCTTCCTTTTGTACTTTTAGCTTCACGCAACACCCTCCGAATCTGATTGTCCGGCCTCCGAGAACCATGCCTGACTGTAGTAAACCCATACGTCATTCCCTGCCTCCCATTTGCACCACCATCTGCCACCACTTCTGTGGTCAAGCCTGGTGCTCTTTCATCTTTCCTTTGAGGGAAAGAGTGAACTAATTGTCCATATAACCCACATGTTGAGCAAAGATTTGTTAACCCCTCATATGACACATAGTACCTTACCCCATTGATCATAATTGAACCCTTAAGAGGTTTCTTCAAGTTGACTTCCACACAGACCCGAGCAAACCTAGCTCTCTCCAAGTTTGACGTTGTTAGGTCCATTTTAACTGGCTTCCCGAGGCCTTTAGCAATCCCCAACAAGATCGTTTTGTGGTAAAAGTTCACTGAAATATTAGATAAACGAACCCAAACGGGGGTCGTCGTAATATCATCCCTCATCGCATCAAAGCTCGGGGACCACGCTTGGACCATCAAATAGCTCCCGAAGACTCTCCATGAACCCCCTGCCAAAGCCGCCATGTATTCCTCTTCCGACCCAAACCTGATCCAGAAGAATTGCCGAGGCAGGTCATTACAAACATATCGCCACTTGGGTTCCATAACTCCCGTAATCTCTTATTCAAAGCCACCATCGAGATGTTACGACCCAAAACTTTGACGATCATACAACTCTTCCACAAACCATTCATCGCTTCGAAAACCTCCTCGCCAATCGTAACCACCGGCTCTCCGTCTTCACCATCCGGAAAATCAAGACTTAATCTCATCCGCACAAACGCCTCATCCAACACCTCCTCCGGTATCGGCTTGCCTCCTCTTGCACTTCCCCTCACCTTACTTACCCTTGATACTCCCTTATCTGGTGGCTCTCCTGGTGGCCTTCCCTTCTCTCCGAAATCATCCATAACCGCTACCAGACTTTCCTCTCCTAAAACCCTAGCCTCATCAATCGCCTCCATCCCTTTCTTTTCTTTCTCTCTTCAATTGACAATAAGTTTACGTAGGAGAAATCACTTTTTCTGCCATTAATACATTATCACATCATCTTCATGTATATTTTCCAAAAAGGGGCGTAGCAATTAATCTGAACTACGTCACCTCGTGAATGTTGCATCTTTAGAGGGTGATTGGTTCGGCTGTAGATGTAAAATTTTGTTGTAGAATTTTTGTTGTAATTGTTTTTGCTGTAGCTGTACATTTGTTTTTGCTGCAAAATTTTTTGCTATAGATTTTTTTTGTTGTAGCTGTAAGTTTTTAGCTGTAACTATTTTAAAATAAAACATGATTGGTAAGTATACAATATGTGATGTAGTTTTAGTTTAATTAGTTTGTGTAGATGAAAATTATTATAATTTAAAAATTCATTGCTACTTTAAACATATAAAATAAAATTAGTTAAAAAGAACAATTTTATATGTTAAGTAAATTTATTCTATATGTTAAAAGTAGCAATAAATTTCTAAATTATAACAATTTATATATATATATATATAAAATAATTAAAACATCACATATTGTATATTACTAATCATGTTTTATTTAGAATTTGTATATTACTAATCATGTTTTATTTAGAATATTTTTATATCTAAAAATTTGAAGTTACAGCTTCTAAATGTACAACAACAAAATCTGCAGCAAAAAAAATGTACAGCTACAGCCAAATAATTTTTACAGCAAAAAAATAAGGCTTTAAATTTTTGACAAGTTACAGCAAGAAACTTTTATTTTTTATTTTTTGGATTGTAACTTTGAAAAGAAAGTTACATCATGATTGGTAAAAATCAGAAACAATGCTTTAGTTATAGGTAGAAAGCTACAACATGATTGGTAAAGATTTTGTAATTTTTTTTAAAACAAGACTATAGACAGGCTGTAGACTAAATTAAAGTCCAACCAATCATCCCTTTAGTTTCGTCGATGATATATATGTATAGTAATATGTATCACTCCATTTGTGACATAAGTGTAGATGAGGTGTTAGCGAGTAAACATGATAAGATACCATCACACCATTTCTTCAAATCACACTACAAGAAATTATATAATATGTGAGGAAATAATCCTTAGCAAATCCATCGTAAATACAAGGGTTACCAATCCGTCACAATAGGCGTCTTGTAATTGGGAATGATTGTGATGAAATTTTCGCAATAGACTCGTCACAAATCTAACTTTGTCACAAGTTTTTTGTGCAATGCGAGCATATGTTAACGTTTTTTTTATCTCAATTCTTAATTTGATTTTTATTTTATTAATTTATTATTCGAAAAAACTCAAATAATATTGAAAACTCTGAACTTAAATTTAAAATTATTGCAAAAATAACATTCAAAACATTGAAAAAAATAACATTTGGATCTGACTCAATAAACGAACTACATAAATTACGCTAAAAAAATCACCTAAACTAATATGTCAAGCTAAAAGATAGGACATTTACAAAAATGTCACTGTTGACATGCCACTTTTGAATTATTTTTTTACCAACATACCACTTATAAATCCGTTTAAAAATATTATGTCTTAAAATTTTCAATTTAAAAAAATGTTTTTATCCCTCACAAACCTTAAACCCAAAAAATAAAACCCTAATATAACATAGTTAACCTAAACATAAATGATTTAAAAATTTGGAAAAAGTCATATTGGCATTTTTGGAAAATGACATGTCTTTAAATTTCTCCTAAAAGATTCACCTAGTCTAAAAAATATAGAATTTATCTCCAACACCATGTCACCATGGATCCGGTTTACTGCCGATGCATGTTTTTCTTTTTCCTTTTTGAAACATAATCGACGTGGAAAAAGAACTTGATTTTTTTTTTCTGTTATTATTGCGCTCTACCTCAATCTTTGCCAAGGATCTAGAGAATTTTGAAGACAAAAGGACAAGCCCAAAAGAACTTGATCATGTTATTTCCTACACAAATTGTCTAGAAAATAAAATGAGTAGATGACCATGAATTTAATCTCCCTTCTTTTTTCAATGGTTTATTGACTTTAAATCCATTAACAAATTTTTTATTCGTTCATTAGTTTTGGTATTTTAATGGATTTGAAAATCCATACAGGATTTAAAAATCTTTAAATCCTAACATGTGTATTTTGATTTGTATTTGAGAATAATAAGATTTCCAATGGATTTGAGTCTTTGTATTTTTAACATAGAATTTTTCCAAATCCGCTAAAATTCATTTCAAAATCAAATTCATAAGTAAATACGTAGAATTGAATAAGAGGTGATTTTGGTTTGTATTTGAAAATCACAAATTGAATAATATGTGATTTTAATTTGTATTTGAGAATCACAAATTGAATAATAGATGATTTTAATTTGTATTTGAGAATCACAAATTGAATAAGACATATTTTAATGAAGGTTTCAAAATGATTAATTGAATAACATAAGATTTTGGTTAGAATTTTCAAATCCATTAAAATACCAAAACCAATAAACACCTCTAAATTTCCGAAAAGATGAAGGAAAATATTAAAGGTATACATAGATTTGAGTCATTTGACCAATATACATAAATGACTTTTGAAATCAATTTTCAAAATTTCCTCTTATTTTCCCAAAAAACAATTAAATGATGGAGTATTAATGAAAACTCTGACCAGACTACAGTCTTGAAGTAAACAAGAAAACGTTCCTTTATATACGAAGGAAACCAGATGAAAATACTCATCCCCGATCTTTCATAATTTGACCTTTTACTACCTTCTTGCTTTTCTCTCCTTTGTTTTTTGTTTTTGTTTTGGCTCATCCTCTCTGTGTTTCTGTTGGGCGACTAAAACAAAATTTTGGGTTTTACAAGTTATGGAAAAGATCGATTCTGATGATCTGTTGTTGAAGATATTATCGTTTCTTCCAACAAAAGTCGCTGTAAGCACTACCGTTCTGTCAAAGCGATGGGAGTTTCTTTGGATGCGGTTGCCGAAACTTGAGTACGATGACAATGTTCTCCTTAAGGGCTACTCTGGAGACCATGCATTCTGGGGTTGCCACTGGGTGCGACGTTTTATGACATAAATCTATCATTACATAGAGCTCCAGTCATAGAAAGCTTCTGTCTCAATTTTAGAACTGCGCCATTTCAACCTGAAGATATCAAATTTTGGGTTGCAAATGCAATCTTTCGCTGTGTGCGCGAGCTAAGTATTAGATATTTTATATATTCCAAGTACAAGCCTAATGCATTTCTGCCTAGTAGCTTGTATATTTGCGAATCTCTTGTGACATTGAAACTAGAAGGCTGGATTCTCTTGGATGTTCCTCGTATTGTTTGTCTCCCCTCCTTGAAAAAGTTGTACATTCGACGTGTGACATACAGAGTTCAATCATATTTTGAACGGCTTTTATCCAATTGCCCTGTTCTTGAGGATCTACTTGTGGAAGAATGTGGAGATGATATGGTAAGAGGATTGAGAGTAATTTCCACGTCCTTGAAGAGACTAACTCTAAAGATAAATATTAAATGTTATACCTATGGCTATGGGGTTGTGATAAATACCCCTTTCTTGAGGTATTTCAGAATTACGGATTATAGTGAGGTATCAGTATATAGTGATGGTCATGGTAATTGTGATAGTTCTAGTGACAGTGATGGTGATCATGGTTATTGTGATGGTCATAATAATTGTGACAGTGATGGTTATGGTTATAGTGGTAGTGATGGTGATGGTGATGAATGATTATACTCCCCCCTATTTTATTGTAATTGAAAATATGCCAAAGTTGGAGGAGGCATATATCGAATCTAAATTCCCCGGTATTGAAAACTTTATCGAGAAGTTTATCACACCAATCACATCTGTTAAGCGACTATCATTATGCGTAGCCTTCGTCGACTGTAAGGTAATAAGTTTTCTTCCATCAATCTCATATTAGAACACTAAACCGGGTTTCTTGAGGTTGTATCTTTTGTAGTTATGTTTTCACTGTGTGCAGGATATATATGTTGAGGGTATTGTCTTCAACCAGCTCGACCATTTGAAGCTTTGTACATGCCTCGAAATCTGGCCAGAGTTGCTTCTCCGGTTGCTCAAAGATTCTCCTAATTTACTAAAACTCGAGATCTACTATAAGTTTGTAGGTCTTTACTTTTATTTTTATAGTGACTGTTGTTTTGTGGGTCTAATAATGCACCGTAATCCATGGGTTTGCTTGGAGAATTGTGCTCCTCAATGTTTGTTGTGGAGTCTCCAAACTTTTAAGTGGAATAGCTTCTATGGATCTCAGAAAGATATTGACGTAGTGAAATATATCTTGCAAAATGCCTGTTGCTTGAAGACTGCAACAATCGGACTCTCAGTCTCATTGCATGATCGAAAGAAACAAATTGAGGTGATCAAGGAGCTGGCACTTTTTTCCAGAGCTTCAACATCATGTCAACTCATATTTGATTGAGGACTTATCGTTGAATATTTTTTTTTTTTTTTTTATGAATGTAAAATTTATTCAATCAATTGCTTTTTTCGAATGAATGAATTTGTATCTTTATCTGATCTTTTAAGCATTTTTTTTTATCGTTGAATATTTAACTGTGAATTCTACTTCATTATTTAGAGTAATTGTTTTTTTGAAGTTGTGTAGTCTCTAACATTGAATCATGAAGAGGCATTTACATATCGTGTTATTGATATAAATACGAAGGTCAAAGTAATAGAGCAAATACTGACTTGCTCAAACCACAAAACCCAAGAGATTAAAAAAAAGACCCCAAATCACAAACCCCGGCAGTATCAACCGGTACAATTGCGTAATCAACCGTAGAAAAGACAAACTTAGAACTCCCAAGAAAACCCAATCGAAGCAAATTCAAGATTTTTGGATCTTATCCTTTCAAGGATTCCAGAGGAGTGTAGTCTCTGCAATCATGGAAGTCACAATGTACGGGTCCATGTTAGAAGCTGGCCTCCTATCCTCAAAGTATCCTTTCCCTTCTTTCTCGGTGTCACGTCCTACACGGATCGATGCTCCACGGTTTGCAACACCCTAGTAACAAGTTTCAAAACACAAATATCAGTATAAAAAAAAATGTTATCAGAGTCTTTACATTTTAGAGCAAAATGTGTTTAGTAACTTTACCCAAAGGAAAGTGTTGATATCAGCAGTTTCATGGTGTCCGGTGAGACGACGCTCGTTGCCTTCACCGTAAGCAGAAATGTGCTCCTTGTGTCTCAATCCAAGCTTATCGATTGCCTTCTTGATTACCTCATATCCTCCTTCCTCTCTCATCGATTTAGTACTGAAAAAAAACCGTTCACTATTTTTCAGAAACACAACAAAAATCAACTACATAACAAAGCTCAAGTCTCATAATCTTTTTACCTGTAATTAGTGTGAGCACCAGCTCCGTTCCAGTCACCCGGGATCGGTTTTGGGTCGAACGATACAACCACACCAGCAATCTCTGTGATCCTCTGTTTTTAAAACCATGAAAACTTGTATTTAAGTTCATATTCCTTAAAGAGATCAACAAAAACTGAGAGTGGATAGTTTAATTATACCTCCAAAATGTAACGAGCAATCCATATTTCATCGGCAGCCGAGATACCAACTGATGGTCCGACTTGGAACTCCCACTGTCGCGACAAAATTCAAGCAAAAAGATTAAAACTTTTGGTCATAATAAATCTAAAGATTGAATCCTTTATTGGTTATTGAAGATTACCTGACCCGGCATGACTTCTCCATTGATCCCACTGATGTTGATTCCGGCATACAAACATGCCTTGTAGTGAGCATCAACAATGTCTCTCCCAAAAGATTTGTCAGCTCCAATACTGCAATAGTATGGTCCCTATACGAGATGTTTATATTAACATCAAGCGCCGATGACAGAGAATCAAAGAAGGACAGAAAAGAAACGGAATGTACCTGAGGGCCGGGGAAGCCACCAATGGGCCATCCAAGAGGCCAGTTCACATCCTTTTGCAACAAAGTGTATTCTTGTTCAATTCCATACCTGATTTACAGAGAAAATTAGCAATTTACGACTGCAAGAAACCGAAAAAATAAATAAGAAAACATAGGAATATGGATTTACCATGTCACTTCAGCTTCAACATCAGGATTGCTAAAGATCTTAGCAGCAGCATGTCTCTTGTTCGTAGGGATTGGTTCACCCGCAGGAGTGTAAGCATCACACATGACCTGATCAAAACCGATAAACCAACCGTTATCTATAACCGCTTAAACAGAACATGAGCAAGAAAATCTAACTTTTCACTCACAAGAATGTTGTTGCCTCTACGGAACGGATCTTTGAAAATCGCTTGAGGGCTAAGAAACACAAAAAAAAAAAAAAAACAATTATTAAGAAAATAAACAAACACAGAGGAGTTGGGTCTTTAAAGGAAATATTCAAGAGGCTTACTATAGGATCACTTCACTGTCTTGACCAGGAGCTTGACCAGTGCTTGAACCATCGTAATTCCACTTCGGGAGTTTTGATGGATCGGTCACAGGTCCAGGGAGAGTCTATATAAAACAAACCAGAGACTCAGTAATCTAATCAAACGAAAAGACTTCAACATAAGTTAGCAACAGCTTTCTTTGTCGAATATTTTGAAAAAGTTACTATTTTCACAGAATGAAAGTGAAAAAAATTACCCTGGCTTTGCTTCTCATGTCCATACCAGAACCACCAACCCTGTTTAAGAAATAGAAGAAAAACAAATTATAAAAACAACAAAACACAGTGGGAATTTTGACCCCAAAAAAAAAACACAATGGAAATTAGAAAATATTGTCTTTTAGATTCAAATCTTTGACTGATTAGTTTTATTTTACGGTAAAGATATAGAAGAACAAGAAAACCAAACAAAAAGAGGCAAGAACAGAGGAAGAAGACGAACCATATGTATTCAGCGATGATTTTCTCATTGGTGCCTGAGAGGTCAAGGTTAAGAAGATCTGTAAGAAGACTCATGGCTACGGAAAGGAATTGTGGTTTGTTTTGTAATGAGATATAATCGAATCTTGGAATTGTGGTTTTTGGTTTATGAGATGATGTTTTGGAGTTCGTGGTTGTGGAAGTACTTATAGAGAGAGCAACGAGGTAGAGAGAGAGAGAGAGACTCTGTTATGCAAATATTATTTTAAATTAAATATATAAAATATCATAACGTGATTTCTTTATTTATTTTACCAATGGAATCCCGGCGTATTAAAACTGTAATTCTTTAGATCATGTTGCTTTTTGTTTTCGTGTAGTCATTAAATTGATTGTAAACTAAAACAATATTTTCCGGAATTGTTGACTTAATCTGGGGTTATGTATATTGTATCAATGTATATATATATATATTTTTTTGAAATTAAGTATCAATGTATATTGTATCAATGTATATTGAAGTAGGTAGTGTAGTTTATGTATGCGTTGAATTTTCCGATCGTGCTTTGTAAATTGTAAGGGTAGGTATTCAAGGGTAATAATTATCTAGTATATACATTCATATTAAGGGCCGAATGATGACAATAAAAAAATTATAAGGATCAAACGGAATAAATGAGATAAATGAGGTTTGTGTAAAATGGTTGGCACCAACGGTTCAATATACATTTAGCACCAACGGTTCACAACAAATAAAATAAAAGTCGATTCACCAAAAAAAAAAAAGAAAAAAAAATACGAACAATAACCATAAGCTTAGGAACACTTATAATCGAGAGATAATCTTGCTTCGCTATAGGAGAAATCGTTGGTCGTTTATATGGATTCACGATTTAGCTTAGGTCTTTTAGACTTTGATATTTTATCGATATTTATTTGTTCTGATTGTGGGCTTTGTTCTTTTTTCCTATTAGTTTTGGCTTTGTTTTCAGTTTGTATCTCTTGTTTTAGGCATAGGCTCCGGGGATTACTATTTATCCGTCGGCTTAGTTTCGAAATTAGCCTCGGCTTTGAATTTCTCCATGTTATATAAAACATTTTGGATGAAAAAACCCCATAAAGTATGGTACAAGTGAACCAGAACATTTTTTTTGTAGTAAAATGTATAAGTTCAAAAAAATGTATGAATTATGAAAAGCGCACCACCATCTCAAAACTTGGTGAACTGAAAACATAAGAAATGGTTCATCAGTCGTCACTCCCTAAAAACCCCACATTGTAGTGTGTTTGAATTCAACTCTTTTGTTGAACACATCAACTATAAACGCTTTGATGTTACCCTTCTTAATAATAAGTAAGTTTTTATTCGTTTCCATCATCGATTGCATCATCATGTTTAATTTTTTTTGGTAAATTTTTATATATGATTTTAGAATGATGGTCTACCATGAATAATGCCAAATGGACAATTAGCCTTTAATATATGATAATTTATTTGGAATGGGTGTAACAACCAGAAACACATTATTTAACAAAGCTCAAGAAATTTAATTGGCCGTGAACGATTGCTGAACAATTTGAAAAGTAAAAAAATAATATGGTATAGAAATAACTGTGGTATCAATTGTTAATTGTTTTATCGGTTGTCATTGGTAGCAGTTCACATATGTTTTTTAAAACGAAATGGAAGAGAAAAATAAACTTCGTGTTAATGCTTAGTTACAACTAAACACCATTTTTGATCCGCTTGTACTAAAATTACTATATGTAAAAAAAAAGTACTAAAATTACTATTAACGAAAGAATAATTAAAAGCAAAACATGCCCAATCAAAAAGGAGGAGGAGAAGAACCGGATAAACCGGTAGTCGGTTAAAGACAAGTTGGAAGGCGATTGTACGGTTTGAGGACGCATCGGGCCCACTCTCCATACACAAGTAACCGCTTTCTCAAAGTTGTTGCCTACACGCGCCTGCTTTACAGAATAAATAAATTTTATTTTCCGCACAAATATCTCTGAAAAAAGATTATATGTCTAAATCTTCTCCAATTCAAAATTTCAACTTTAATTATACACAAAATTCGGTTTTATTGGTTTATGACCAAAACCGATATCAAACCATTAATAACCAATACCCAACCACTTAGAACATTAAACCAATTTCAACTTAACACATATTCCCCGAATCCATCATCTTCTTCTCTCGTTCTCTTCCTAATAATATATCTATCAATCTCCTTCTCTCTCTCTCATTCCTCCTTGAAGATGGCTAATTCTCCGAATCGGTGGTGGTTTTCGATTTCCCCAGTGATGAGGTCTAAATTGACCTAATCGGTTTTAAACCTCAATGACTAACCACAAGTGCATGACAATTACGGTGTAGCATGTAAGGATCGAATCCACAAGAAATAAGAGCAATAAGAATACAAAAAACTAAAGAAGCTAGGCTAATGCAAATGATGGGGTTTAAATAACTACTAACAATCCTAATAAATGCAAACAAAGTAAAACAAAAACTAAAATAAAATGAAAAAACGATAAACTATGACAATACTCAAATGAAATGCAAGACAAATAAGCGATTATGAAAAGTCAACGGAAGTCAAAATGAGCTAAGATGAGCAAATATGATAAAGCATGAATCTTTGGGTAGAGATCATAGATTAAGGATGAATAATAGGCTAATGGATATTCAAAGCTATATGATCTAACAATTCCAAGACATGAGGCCTGTTTCTCTTGACTAATCCACTTCTATGGCACTAATCACTTCTCTAATCCAACTAATCATCATTTACTTTTGCATAGATGACTAATCAAAAGAGAGAGAATTAATTCAACATGCTCATAAAGTCTATCTATCGACCTACACATCAACTTCCATTAGATAAGGTTCAATAAACAAGATCAAAGTTCTCCTAGACATTTTACAAACACCTTGCAGGCGTGAAAAGACCATGGACTAGATTTTGATTAGCTACTCCTAAATATATCATTATAATCACTCTAATCAATAGAATAACATAAATGGTAAACACCCAAAGCTATATGCAAGTATAATCACCCTTTAAACACCCCTAATCTACTATACCCTAAATCGATTAAGGAAACTACTTACTAATCATGATAATATAGAAATCATAGTGGTAGATAAAGGCATAATGAAGAGACTAAGCATAAAAATAAAGATTTGCAAAATAAAAGTGAAGTTTTGAACCTCAAATCATCATAATACAAATGATTCTTACTTTGTTCAAAGAATAAAAGAGATGAGGAAAAACTTAGGGTTTTTGCCTCCATAAATAGTATTTATCACAAAAGGGATAAGTGTTCCTAGGTCAACCCGACAAACCCGGGTCAAACCCGGTTTTTGGGCGAAACTGAATCTTGACCGACCCTACCGACTGTGTCGCCTAAAGTGATCGGTCAAGAGCATGCTTATGATTTCCTTTTCATGCTCCAAAAATGCCTTCAGACCGACCCCTGGGACTGAGCGTGTCACCAAAAGTGGTCGGTCAGAACCTTACAACATGTATTCTTGCTTCCTTTCTCTATGTTTTCTTGATGTTCTTCAACGCTTGATCCACCTTAGCTCCTAGACTCCATTGGTACCTGAAAATGCACAAAATATGCAATGCAATGCAAGAAAACTGCTAATGGACTTTAAGACTCAACTAAATCTAAATGATGTGAAAAGAAGAGAAAAATATGACACCTAAGCTAAATGCATGTAAAATACTAGCTAATATAGGTCGAAATGGGGTTACATCACCCAAACGACCCAAATCTCTTCTTCTCCTCTGTAATGGTCGAATTTGATCACAACCAATTTAAATTTCATCGTGTATACTCACGTAATTCGTTTTTCAAGAACCAATTTCATTTATCTAAGGAAAATTCTAGGCATGGGATTTAAAACCGAACCGAAATTTCCGAACCGAACCGAGATTTAGCCATTTCGGTTGGATTGAGTTTTGTATGTGTAACCGATCGGAAACATTTCTTTTAAACTTTGGAAGTCGGTTAGTTCGGTTCGGTTTTACTAAACCGAACGGTTAACCGAAAATTAATCTCACATATATAAACCAAAACCCAACACTTATGTTATCTATAAGCTAAACCTAATTGCCGACATATCTCTTTCTTATTTTAATCTTCTTCTTCGTCACATCTCCTTCACTTCATCCCCTTCTTCGTCTGTTCTTCCATTTGCTACAAGGTTTAGTATCCTTAAACTTAAATAAGTCTATTTATTCTTCTTCTTTGTTTGTTTCTATTTCTATAGTGAATTTTGATTTATGTTTCTTTGATTTTGGTTAATTAGTTAGTCTCTTTCCCTCTCCGTGAACAAATGATTTTGGCTAATGATAAATTGGGTGTTTCAGTTTTGCAGATGGCTTCGTTTTCTTCTCATGAGCAGAATGATGACATGCTTGACGATGAGAATTTTGGAGAAGAAGCTCCAGAACCTAGTTGTGTTGGAGAGAAAAGAAAAAGATCAAGCTCTGTTCTTCCACCAAAACCAAGGAAAAGGATGGATCATAGAGCAGAAGTATGGACCCATTTTATTGAAAAGAAAGGTGATCGTACGCTAAGTAATTGTCGTTATTGTGGTGTAGAGATAGGTTGTGATTCCAAATCAACGGGAACTAGTGCTATGCGAAATCACATAGTACGCTGCAAGTTGTTTAAGGCTTATCAAGAGAGTGATACTCAGAAAGTGTTAGCTGGGGATAGTAATGGTTTAGTCGTCGCTGTTAGATATTATAAAGATAAATTTAGAAGATCAATGAATGAGATGATCGTTCTTTGTGAGCTGTCGTTTTCTTTTGTGGAATCAGAGGGCTTTAGGCGTTTTTGTCATGACATAATTCCAATGTACACAGTACATTTTCGAAGGACAGCAACGGAAGACATTGCGACAATGTTTATGGAAGAGAAAGCATCTTTGAAGAAGCTGTTTGGTTGTGATAAGAAGACAGTGTCGCTCACAACAGATATATGGAAAGCTCCAACAACCTCTATCGATTATATGGTGGTGACGACTCACTGAATTGATGCAAATTGGGAATTGCAGAAAAGGATCCTGAGCTTTAAACCTATCACATATGATAAAGGAGATACCATTACTGAACATCTTGAATCATACTTAGAAGAATGGGGAATTGAGAAAGTCTTCACAGTAACCGTTGATAATGCGAAGGGAAATGACAAGGCGCTGAAGGTATTCATAGAATGTTTAAACCTAAAGGGAGATACTGCTTTGGTTAGAGATGGTATGTAATTGCATATGTGTTGCTGCGCTCACATCTTAAACCTTGTTGTAAGAGATGGTTTAGCACATGTGAGACAGAGTGTCGTTGCTATACGTAATGCGGTGAAGTATGTAAGATCTTCCAGTAACAAATTAGATTCATTAAATTTGAAGGCAGATGCGGGAAAGATTTCTAGAGGTAGCTTATCCATGGATTGTTGCACTCGCTGGAACTCTACATATCTTATGTTGACAGCTGCGAATAAACAAAGAGTACCTTTTGAGAAGATGTTAGTTGTGGACAAGCTCTACAATGAATACTTTTTGGAATTGGAAGAGGATTGAGAGAAAAGAGTTGGTCAGCCAATTGCTTCTTGTTGGGACGAAGTACAACGGTTCGTGAAATTTCTCAAAATCTTCTTCAACTCTACTTTGGCGTTTTCAGCATCTAAGACGGTAACTTCTTCTATCTGTTACAATGAGATTGTCCACATTGAAAGATATCTAATATCTTTAAGTAACAACAAAGATGAACTAGTTAGGCATGAAGCAACAAGTATGAGAGATAAGTTTGAGAAGTATTGGGATGGTCTTCTTAATATGAATCCATTAGTTATTATTGCTTCTGTTTTTGATCCAAGGAACAAGATGAAATTTGCTTCACATTGCTTTGACAAGCTTTATGGTAAAGATAGTCTGGAAAGTAATCATCTTAATTCATCTATTAAGAATGCTATGAGCAAACTATATGAAGAATATGCATTGAGACTCAGGCCGACTCAGTGTGAAAGTGCTGGAAATGGAAGTGGCCAAGCTGTTTCTGAGCAACCAAGTGTTGTTTTTGATTTATCGAATGATGATGAGTATGAGCGGATGGATTCTATATACTCCGAGATGGTTAATGAGACTGCAGATGAGGAAGTAAGCAATGAGTTAATATTTGCTGGAAAAACCTCTGCCATGACTTGAAAATGATTTAGGATTGAATAATGACGTTTTATCATGGTGGAAGCGTAACAGTTGTAAATATCCTATCTTATCAGAGCTAGCTAGGGACGTCCTTGCGATTCAGGTTTCCTCCGTTGCTTCTGAATCAGCTTTCAGTGCTAGTGGTCGGATATTGGATCCGTATAGAAGTTGTATGACACCTTACATGATTGAAGCTTTGATATGTCAACAACAATGGATACAAAATTCGATTCAATCTGAAGCAAAGCTTACCTCCCTAGTGCAAATGTTTGAAGAACTTGATTTCCATGAATCATTGGGTAAAGGTACAACAAATTTAATCCCTTCATATTTTTCTCTGTTTTTAGGATCTTCTTTATCACTAATGAATTCTTTTAAAGTTGCAGAAAAAGTTTCAGAAACTAAAACTATTTGATGCTTAAAGATTGCAGAAGAAATGAGTACTTGATGCAGCCTCCAATCCGTACTACTCTCTTTTCATTATCATGTCTTAGTCTTTTGGTTTTTGATGACTTTATGCAATCAAAGGTTTGACCCTTAGAGCAATGAACACAGATAAGAAACTGCAACTTAGAGCTATGAACACAGATAAGAAACTTTGATTATCTTATATGGATGTAATCGATAAAGTATGGAGACTTTAACTATCTTTATCAGATGAACTTTATATGTTGATGGTCTTTTTTTTTATTATTATTTGGCCCAATTTCTGAATTAACCGATATAACCTGAATTAACCGATATAACCGAACTAACCAAATTTAATCAAATTAACCCGAATTTTTTGAGTTTTCCCGATTTGAAAGCGTAAATTCTAAAAGTTCGGTTCAACTCGGCAATAAAATCTAATATCCAAACTAACCGTAACCGAACCAAACCGAACCGTTATTTAATTCGGTTCAAATCGGCACAATTTATGTATTTTTAACTAACCGAATATCCGATTAAACCGAACCGATCAAACCAAATTATCCGAAATCGCAGGCCTAGAAAATTCAATCTAATATACTTCAAAGCTTCAATTCCCATGGCAGGTGCAATTGTATTAGTAATACCAACACTCCAATACGTCCACCATGGTGCTCCACCACTACCTCCATTGGACAAGAGCTTAATCACTGCTCATAAATGAAATTGCATAACAAAAGATACTTCAACTTCCTCTATTTTTCGTTATTCATATAATGAATATAACAAAGGAAGAGTATTTCGAGTGCTCACTTATAAAAGACCAAACCAAGCAAACTACATTCTGAGCAAGTTTAGAAATGCAAGATGCTCGAATCTCTTCCCTTATTCACCAAATTTCTTCGAATACCTAAATTACAAACCGAAAATTTGAGTCCATCAATCAAAAAATCATGTTGCTACAAATTGCAATGAGAGATTTGTATTACAATCTCTATAACCCATCTTCTATAGAGAACCCACAATCTAATAAAAATCCAATAAAAAACCCGAGAACAAAATTAACTCCAAACCCCATAATTTCTCATCAAAGCAGAAGATAAAAAGCAATCAAACATACAACACAAAGCAAAACGTCGACAAGATTTGGATCGAGTTACGAATCGTTGGAATCATTCACAGTGAGTATAAAATAGGAGAGTACCCGGTTAATCGGATCTAAATCGGATCTTAATCCTGTATTATATTAATCCGGTTAAGACGGTTTGTACTGATTAGAAAATAGTAAACCAAACAGTAAACCGTTGTGCGGATAAATAAACATGAAACTTTTATCAGGTGGAGATATACACATTTAAGTTTGTATTGGTGGGGAAATAGGCATGAAACTTTCGGTTGAAGGAGATTTGTGCGAAGATAAAGTTTCGTTAACATATGTGTGTATGTCATAGTCCTCGTGGGGAAATAGACAATTTTCCCACTATAAAACAAACCATCAAAAATCAAAAGAGGACAAAAAGATTCGCTTTTGAGCCCGCTGTTCTGTGTTGAAGATATAAATAAATACTGATATCAACAACTACAATGATATTTTAACTGCCGTGATAGCCGTGGCATTTTGCACCAACAACCACAAGAAAAGAGAGAAACAATAATTAAACTTACGCATGTTTTATGTGTTGTGTGCTTTTAGATAAAAACATATTTAGTGTTCTAAACTTTTACCTTTTTGATTTTATATTCTCGGCGTTTTCCATCGACAGCCTCTTGTACTAGTAATTCTGTTGATTTCTATATCGGAAAGGAATTGGAAAATCAAAGTGCTTTTTTATTTTCTCGTACGTCTAATTTTCAACAACCAAATAGCTTGTTCTTTCTACTGATCATTTTTAAAAAAAGTTGAGACTGAGAAGTCTTTCATGAACGTGTGTTTTATTTTGTTTTTATTTTTCTTTAGGTTAAATTGTATTTGGAAGAGTTTCGGTCGAGTATATACCTATGCACCAAGATTTTATCTTCCTTTAAATTTCTCCCAAATGAGATTCAAACTAAAAATCTTGAAAAACGTATAGCTTTAGTAAAGTTGCCAATAGATGATCAGCTGCTTGCCTAGGTAATGGATATATAGTTGGTTGGTGAAGTCTTTCTTCAAATCTAAATCAAATATAAACATTTGTGGATTTTTCCACCGTATGTTATTTTTCACCTGCAGTAGATTACAATTTGAACTAATTCCAAAGTAGATAGAACAGAAACAGAACAAAATTTAATAATAACATGTCATCATTGATGATATATAAGTTTAGTGCGGATGCCCTCTCTTTGCTAAATTTGTATTGGCTAGTGTATTGAGCACTTCTTTTATGAAGGAATAACTTCTTCTTTATTTGACCTTTTAGTAAAAACATTGACGACTTAACTGCCTGTAAAAGGATTTGTATTGACCTATTGATATATAACAATCTTATTCGCAGCATGAGATCAAATAAACTCACTGGATTTAAATTCTAAACTATTGAATACATAAGTTTTTCTTTAACTCATGATCAACCAATATCATTTTTGGGAAAATTGCTAAAAGTACACCCTTATTTGATTTTGAATGCAAAACTACATCTCTTATGTGAATCTTTGCAAAACTAACCTAAAAGGGTAGTGAAATTACATTTAGAGCCTTAATGAACAAACAATAAAACTGTAGTCGGAATGACTGTTTTACCCTTACGGAAGTCTACACAACAATTTAGAATTCTACGTTGTAGACATACACAAGAAGTCTACTTTACGGAAGTCTACAACGTAATTATTTAAGAAATTTAAATCTATAAATGCATAAAAAATAATTTGACCAAAAAATCTTATTGATAATAAAACTAAAAACAATTGTGATGTATTAAAAATAAAAGTTCACAAAATTAAAATAAAGTAAAAAAAAAAGAGACAAATTAGTTGAAAATGAATGAATGAACTACATGCTATACTTAATACCAAATACTCTACTTCATCACATTACATTTAGAAGTCATGTGACACTGTGGTGATATGGTCTTTATGATTGTAGTAGTTATTGTTATGTAATATGTATGTATAGTCTTTACGATTTTATGATTGCAATGAATTTATGTTTTAGGGAACTGTGTTATATTGTCTATGGTTTAGGATAAACAACTTATTAGAAGTTATAATGTAGGGTTTGATTATTAAAAGTTGAGTTCACTATAAGGTGATGTTAAATGTTGAGTATTATGAGTCATGTATGTCATTGACATTAGTTTATGTATTTATGAGTTAAAAATATGGGAAATGGATTGACATTAGAAGTTGAAAACATGTGTTTACCTTTAGGTTTACATTTAATGTTCATAATTTCAATATTTAAAATGTCAAATTTACATAAAAGTGTAAAATTTTGAATATATTAAATGTTTGAATGATTGATAAAATATTTTATTCGATTTTTGAATAATCTTAAGAAAATATTCGATTTAGGTTCTGAATTGTAGACTTTCATTGTAGTGTACTCCCAAATGTAGACTTCCATTGCTGACTTCAATTCGATATAGGTTTTGAATTGTATACTTCCATTGCGATTAGAGTTTCATTTTAGAGTATAGGGTTTCGTAGACAACCAATGGAAGTCTACATGAGAAATTTACAATGGAAGTCTACATGAGAAGTTTACAATGGAAGTCTACTTAGGTTAAAATTGTAGACTTCTTGGAAGTCTACACGAGAAGTCTACAATGGAAGCCTACTTAAACCGAAAAATTATTAACCTAACCAGATATTTTTGCCTCCATATATAAGCGAGAATTTCTATGGAAACCCTAATTTTTATTTTCAACCCTAGCCTTCAAACATTTTCTCTCTTCTCACGTTTTTAGAGAGATTTTAAAGAAAAATTTCCCCAAACCCTATTTTCTTCAATTCTTCACCGATTTGAACAATTTTTGGGTCTAATCCATACGGAATCTCGTCCTTTTTTTAATTCTAGCACCTAATTTCACATTCAACAAAGGTATGTGCCGAAGCGAGATGAAATTTCATGGGTAAGTTCTTCTATCTCTTAGCTAGCCGTGAGGCAAATCCTTTTTTTATTCGGTTGTGTACGCTAAGAGATATCTCTGTTTTCGTGAGAGAGGTTTGTGCAGTATCGGGTCTGTGATCATACCACTTCGAAGGTGTTTTCCCGGAGTTGCAGAGCAAGTTTGGAAACTATCCTTATGTCGTTGGAAATCAGTTTGTGTGTATTTTACGAAACATGTTTCAAATCATGATTCTGAGGTAAACTCCATCTTTTATGGTCATTCGAAGTTAGTATGTTGTTTCTGTTTTTCAGAAATTCTGATTCGATTTAGGAAAAAACTATTGTGGTGAGTCCTAGGTGATAGAGAAAGAAAATCAGTAGCTTTGGATCCAGTAGGAGGCTCTGATTTTCGTGTGTCCTTGTGTTCAACCAATCTTAGGCTAAGGTGAGTGTGCGATCGTGGTTTTGAATAGCGTATGTTAGGTTGTTGTTGTTTGACTTTGATGGAATTGATAGCGATTATTGTTTGTTTCTTGGTTATTGTGTGTTTATCGTATTCTTGATTGATGTGAATGGATCGCTTGATGAAATGGAGTCGAGCCAGTTGAGGATTTGGCTCGATTCAAGGTTCTATGATGAGTGTTGATTGACACCTAGAGGAAGTGTTGATCGACACCATGTTGTGTTTTTTTTGTGGTTGAGTTTGGTGTATCGATCGACACCATGGAGAGTGTCGATCGACATTGATTGTTGAGTTGCATATTTTGGTTAATGTGCATGTTTTGGTAAGTTGAACATTGTAAAAATGTTGGTTGATTGTGTAGTATTTGGCATGCGTTGTCCTTATTATGTAACCGGTAGACGGGATGACCGCTTCACTAAGCATTTATGCAATACTTACGCATCTCTTTTTCCCATGTGATGCAGGTAAAAATATTATGTGAACGTGGAATCATGGCAAGGAGAAGATGATGATTAGGATCTCTAGGTGATTTGGTTATGTGTTGGAATCTAGAACCTGATGTTTAGGTTGCTAGTAGTTCAGGAAATTGATATTTGAAATCATTGTTTTAATTGGTTTATTAGTTTCAGAAGTGCTTATGTGTTTTTCGCTGATGATTGTTTGTTGAATTAATCGTTGAGAAATAATAATTATGGGATTATTAATTTGGATTAATTATTTAAAAAAACTTGGTTGTTTCACCAAACAAAATCCATTTTTTCCATATCAGAATAACTGAATTGTCTTGTTTATTTTTGTTGCAGCCTTCTAGAGAATACTTTTGTCGAAGACTTCAGGTAGTGACTTCCGTTGCAGACTTCCGTCGCATAATTCAATTTGTTCCATATATATAGTAGATACCACAATCTTAAGACAATGATATTAGTTGATTGGTTTAATTAGATTTGGAAGAATCGATTTTAGTAATTTATTTTTTATTTTTAGTGAGAAGTGAAGTTTCGTTTTATATTGATGGATATGGTGATGATAATAAGCTCATGTCTTTATGAATTTTATATTGAAATTTCTGAAATTGAATATGAAAGTTTGAGTTTTTTTACAAAAAGTTTCAATCTTTGATTATGGGTATATCTCGATTTGGTTAGTGAAGTAAAATCTGAATTTTAATTTCATTTGCAGGTTAGTTGATTATTGGATTTGATTGTTCATAGCTTATACAATCACAAACCGACAACGCGATAACCGAATTAACCAAACCCGAAACCAGAAACCCGAATGGTTACCCGAACGCCCACCCCTACACAAGGAGGTGTTTCTCAGGGAGCTTGTAAGGTGAGTGACTATTGGATTTGTTAAAATTTCAATTACTTTTAAAATTTCAATTGTTTTTATAAACCCATTACCCGTTTATATCAAATACTAATTGACTAATTTTGTTTTCAAGACAATTGTCTCATTACCCGTTGGCGTGAGTGAATCTTTCTTCTCTCTTATATGTTGTTTTGTATTCAACACGTCTTTTGGTTTGTGAAAAATTGTGGTTAGGGTGGTTCGTTCCCTTTGAAGGTAAGTGTGTTGGTTTCAGGATAGCTTTCATTGACTGTTGGACTTGGGGATCAAGCACAAGAGATTATGGATTTTGGATTATGCTTCTTCATCTCGTTTCATTTTATTCTTTCTTGTAAAATTGTAATAAAAGATGAGACTATTTTTGTTGTATTTTTATTCTTTGTTGTTAGTGACTATTTTTTACTAGTTAATATTGATTTCATAATTTCTGCAAAACATAAACCATGTTATTTGTTTTTGTCTCTTACTTTTTGCAACTCTTATAATCTTAAGGTTGAGGATTTTTGCTATTTATGAAGTTCATTTCACTATTCTCTCTTTTCTTCTAATCAGTAGAATTGAGAGTTGTGTTTCCTCACATTGTTTATCAACTAAGTCTATAATTTTCATTGTAGTTCAATGTCCCAAATTGAATGAATTAAGGCTTAAAAGTGTGTTTAATGTCATTCCTCTTAACCTAACAAGTAACTTAACAAGAAAATAAGCTAAGTGCTAACCAAACAAGAAAATTTATTTATCCCACAGTTGAGCTAAGCCTCTACAAATAAGATAAGTATCCAAAAGTAGACTGCAATGGAAGTCTGCAAAAATAAGTAGTGGTCCAAATATAAAAAATCTTTGACCTGGAAATCTTAAACTAAACATGTCCAAATCATACACAATAACTATTATGACTCATGTGTAAGTAAAAAGTTTTCAAATAATTTATTATAAAACTATATAAATGCATTTTAGAGTTTCTGAAGAAGACTTCTTGGAAGTCTACGTTGAATGAGCTAACTAGTCACCCAAACAAGAAATTAGATTTACCCCATAAATATTAGTCTTAAACAAGTCCAACTCATAAAGATGATAGAGAAATAAGTACCACACATGTGAGAACAAAAAAAACAAAAAACCTCTTTGTAGAATGACATATAAATAGTTTTTAAAAAACACTGTGAAATTTAGACTTCCGATCAGTCAGTAGACTTCTCGTGCAGGCTTCTGAGCAGTCACTGGAAGTCTACGTTGAATGAGCTAACTAGTCACCCAAACAAGAAATTAGGTTTACCCCATAAATATTAGTCTTAAACAAGTCCAACTCATAGAGAGGATAAAGAAATAAGTATCACACATGTGAGAACAAAAACAAACAAAAAA
The DNA here is from genome assembly GCA_963576765.1 of Draba incana. Classification (NCBI taxonomy): domain Eukaryota; kingdom Viridiplantae; phylum Streptophyta; class Magnoliopsida; order Brassicales; family Brassicaceae; genus Draba; species Draba incana. The sequence continues at coordinate 10,875,043 of OY755215.1, read as the reverse complement.
CTCTTTGTAGAATGACATATAAATAGTTTGTAAAAAACATTGTGAAATGTAGACTTCCGACCAATCAGTAGACTTCTTGTGCAGACTTCTGAGCTGTCACTGGAAGTCTACGTTGAATGAGCTAACTAGTCACCAAAACAAAAATTTAGATTTACCCCAAAAATATTAGTCTTAAACAAGTCCAACTCATAAAGAGGATAGAGCAATATATACCACACATATGAGAACAACAAAAATAAAAAACTCTTTGTAGAATGACATATAAATAGTTTTTAAAAAACACAGTGAAATGTAGCCTTTCGGTCAGTCAGTAGACTTCTCGTGCAGACTTCTTAGAGTCACTGGAAGTCTACAATTTGGGTTACTTTTGCAATTTAGGCATATCCCAATGGAATTCCTTGGAAGTCTACACGAATGTAGACTTTCAGGAAGTCTACAATTGTTATTTTTGCATTTGACTACAAGTTTGACTGTCCGTGTAGACTTCCCTGGAAGTCTACACAATAAAGTAGGTCAGTTTCGCATTTGACCATATTTTGACTTTTACCTGTACGGTTGGAGTAGACTTCCTGGGAAGTCTACTCCATCCGTACATGTCACTTTTTTGCAATTGAGATATATATGTAGACTTCCCAGGAAGTCTACTTCATCCGTACATGTCACTTTTGCAATTGAGATATATATGTAGACTTTCCAGGAAGTCTACACGTGAAAGTAGACTTCCTGGGAAGTCTACACGGAAAGTGAGTTTAGTTTTGCATTTGACCAAAAATCGAATTAAATAATTTGTAGACTTCCAGGAAAGTCTACAAATTCTTGGTCAATTGTTTGATATTTGGTCAAATGCAAAACTAACCCCCGCTTTCTGTGTAGACTTCCCTGGAAGTCTACCGCTGAAAGTCAAAATATGGCAAAATGCAAAACTGACCCACTTTTTGTGTGGACTTAAGTCTACACAAAAAGTCAAACTTTTAGTCAAATGCAAAAGTAAACACATGACGTGGCACTGGTTTTTTTGTTTCCAAAGGAATCATGTAGACTTACAGGAAGTCTACTTCAGGTTATTTTGCATAAATGGTCAATTGCAAATCTGACCTCTTCGTTGACTTGTAGACTTCCCTGGAAGTCAACATGTCTGAACCAGATCTGAAATTTGAATTTGGACAAGTTTCAGTACCTTTTCATCCATTTGAGCTCATTTTTCGCTTCATCCACCGCCGACTTGGAAATCATACCGATATTGAAGAATCTCCGATGTTGTTACGTAAGATTTGAAAGAAATCAATCGGTTTTCGTAAATTATTTTGAAAACGAAAGTTAGGAAGATTTATGGATGAAATTGTAGAGGAGAAGAAAGAAAAGAGGTAATAAAGATTATATCAGAGCATTAAGAGCTCGAAAATCACTTGTTGAGCCATTAAGAGCTCGAATTTGGTTGTTTATGGTGGTTGGAAAATTGATGAAGATAACATTTCCGTAAATAAGTTGATTTCTTTGGTCATTGATAATTTTCCTTCTTTATGGTGAAGTCTACATGACACATTTGGAAGTCTACGTAATGGCATTTTTGCAAATACATGGAAAAAACATGGCAAAGATTAAAAAAATTGAAAGAAGAGAAAATGGGGTGTAGTTTTATGCATTGACTTCAAATAAGGGTATATTTCAGAAAACTTCTCTATCATTTTTTGTAATTTTTTTACTTTCCTTTAACTCAACAAATTTGATCCGGGGTATAAACCTAGTTAAAAGAATCAAGAGAGGACAAAGACAACAAAAAATGAAATGATATGATCAGAAATTGTGAAAAAAAAGAGATTAAAATAAAGAAAAAGAAATAGAAGAGGTGAAAATTTGAGAAGAGAAAGAATCTTGAGTTGGAAAGCTACGCGGACCAATTAAAAATGGGACTTAACTTGTACAATTCAAAAAGTTCAGTTTATTGCATCTACAACTTACAATGTAGATGTCGACGCAAAATATGTTCATTTGCATCTGCAAAAAGTGTTTTTAAAAATGTAATAATTACTATTATATGCGATTGGTAATATAAGACTGTAAGAAAATTAGCGGAAAAGAGTGTAAGAAGTGGTGAAATGATGATAGTAAGAGATAAGAAAAAAACAGTATAATGAAGATGATGGTATGATAAATTATAAGAATATTAAAACAAAAATAAGATTTTAGATGATTTGGTCACTTAGATTTTACTAACTATTTTAATACTAGAATTTGTTTATAAAACATATATTAGTATACTCTTACGGCATCTTTGCCGTCTCAAAACTATCAATCCAAAACTAGTAGTAGATATTTTTTTGGGGGGCAAAACTAGTAGTGGTTTTATTACCAACTCTTTACCAATTCATTTGAACCATTTTTATTGTACGTCATTGTTGATTCATGATACATTTGGGGGGTATAATTTGTACCATATCATTAAAACATTACCAAACAGATACTATTAATCACTCATTTGATGGTGAAGGATGGACATGTTATATCTGATCCAGCTAAACTCAATTCGATTTGACATCCGTTTTAATCTATTACAAAACTTAAGATATGCATAATTTAAAACTTAAGAATCTACATGTTTGATTCTTTTGAACAAAAATAAAAGTTTTGATTCATATACAATGATAGATAGATATCTGCCAAGTAAAAATACTGAATATTTTTACCCAACGTCTTTAAGAACATATCATCAACTAAATTATTTTTGATGAATCTTTTTTGTAAAGTGACTTATTTAAGTCCCTAAGCTGACTAATTGCAATGTTGAAATAATAAACAATTTCCTTGCTAATAAATAATGTACATCTTGCTCCAATAATTGAATTAGAGAATCTGAATCTCAACTAACTTAGACTATAGTTAAAGTCAAATTTACATGTTTAAGGGTTCTGGACGTCACATTTTATGTCCTTTCACGATCGAGCACCCTCATCCATGACTATGCGTCCTAATTTGCAAATTTTAAATAGAATCTACAACTATTATTGTAACAAAAAATGTATTGTGAAGTAAAAATTCAAAGCCGACAGTGTATAGTCTAGCACTTTATGATGGTTTTACATATATTTTATAAATTGTAATACTATTTTTCTTAGATGTATTTATTGTAGAATTAAATATTTATGATTTGTCTCCTCATACATACGCAAGCAGGAAATTAAGGGACAAATGTTAGTCAACTTTGCCTTTTGGTGGAGACTTTGGCCATTGTCACTCCATTTAATCTTAGAGGTTCACGCTTAAATTTGGCCTTAAGTACACTTAAATAACTACAAATTCTAGTCACCTTCTCTATACATAATTTAACCAGTTTTGATTTTTTTGCCAAATATAAAAAGTGAAAATAATATCTATATAGCAAGATTAGAGGCCGGACATTTGGTCAAAACCGAGGCTATCACTTTAATTAGTGTCAAGCAATTAACAATAATTATCTTTTAATTATTTAAAATCAATAGTCTTTTTTTGGCTAAATGTAAGTATGTAACCCATAACTTTATTTAAGTTATGAAAAGAAAATGTCGAACTCTAAACGCAAGTGAGAAATGCGGAGAAAAGAAACCGGAGAGATGACCGTAAATTTCCTTTTTTTTTTCTTGGGTGCAACTATGACCGTAAATTTCATTTTGGAAACTTATTAGCCAACCACGTAAAAGTATACACACATATATAGGCAATTATAGCCCTACCAAAACGAATAGCCTCACATGGTTTGGTGGAGCATATTTAAAATTCCCAATCTTAACACTTGTTTGATGGATATATGCTTGATAGTTTTTCGATTGGTAGCTGAGGGATACTAGAATTTTTTTAATGTAGAAATAATGGAGTATTTGTTAGAATATCTCACATTAAAAGTGTAGATAATTAAATATTACTATTTAAAAAATACTCAAATTTTGAGTAGAAAATCTATAATTTTATCATACAATTAATTATGAATAGAAATTCAATTATTTTACCATGGTATCAAATCCCGCCAGACACAAACAAGTATAACCAATCCATTAAATAAGGTAGATTTTTAATATGGTATATCTAATAAGGTACTATTGTGTTTTATCATGGTACGTCGAATATTTATCCCTTAACGTGTTAACTACCATTAAATAAATTTGACTTCAAATATATATCTTGATCTAAATTTTTTTTGCTATTTATGTTTCTTTCTCAAATCTTTGATTTTGTTTGTATATTTTATCTAGGCAATAAAAAACTCAGTTTGTATTACATAGTTTATTTTGATATTTGACAAAGTCGTGTTAGCTTGAATAATGTAATTGTAGAACTATATAATAGTATAATGAATTGTAATATGTCCGACCATATATGTTAAACAATATAGGTAACTGGTTATTATAATTTGAGAGAACAAATCATAAATAAATTCAGGTAACTTCTGTTTCAATGTGTATATCCTCGTCAATAATATACAACATTTGATTACGCAACCCATTACGTACATATTGGCTAGATCAATGCGTGCAGTTTTAATATATCACGAATTAAACCGCAATCGGGTAAATTGGAAACTCATTTCTGATCATCAACCAAAAATAAAATAAATTCTAGTCAGATATGAACTAGTTAAAACGATACAATAAATGATCTTTCTCGACAAGCTCGTTTTGATTTAGCCTGCAACTGATGCTTTTGTAACTGCTACGTTCACGACTTCATGCTCTAGAATTGTGGCAAACCATTAAGACGATTGAGCCCTGTCCTTACACATTTTCAGAAAATGTATTTACTCATTTTGCCGACTTTTTAATGTTAAATTGTTAGATTCTTTCATACGACTATTAAAATTGAAATTTTTTATTTTCCATTGTAATGCAAAGTATATATATATATATATATTTTTTTATTATTATAAAGAGGTTCTGAATTGAAACACTTGTCCTAAATTAAACCCAAAACCAGAGTATGTAATATCAATCCTAAAAAATATAACATTTACCGGTTAATGAGAATTATATTGGTCAATGATACACTAAATCATATCTCAGTTATCATGATTGGGTATTCATAACCTCAAGATGGTAACCAACAAATGGTTAACTACGACTTGTTTTACGCTAAGAAACACGACTTGTCACTTGACAAAAAAAAGGGTTTCATCTGACCACCAGGGGCTTATCCAAAAACTAATTTGACTGGGGGCATAATTTTTTCAAAGTAAACTTGATAAAAAAAATGGTAAATAAAAGTGTTATGGTACATTTGTGTGTTATATTTTCTATACCAATTTCGAAATGTTTTACGAAATATTTGTAAATATTCTTTTTATTCTTGATATTTTATTGTCTAGTTTTTTAGTCATAAGAAAAATTAATGTTCAAAACTGTTATATGTTCATCATTTTTTCGTAGAAAATCTAATATATGTGTAATACTACAAAAATATAGATTGTGTTTCAAAAGAAACTATAGATCTATTTTAACTATAAAAATTAAAAGGAAACAAATTTGTGAAAGGATGAAGAATATAAACTGAAAACTTTACGGAGAAAATCAACAAAAACGGAAAAGACTAACTAAATTAGAACAATGCTAGATTTAGTAGATACACATACAAATAAGGAACCTAATTAAGAAAAAAAAGAAAAAAGGCTTGCGATTAAATAACGGGCTCAGTTATGTAATAAAAAAATCAGTGAATAAAAAGTAACTAATAGGGGCATAATGAGAACTAATCCTTGAACCAATGGAGGCACTTCATCAATTTAACCAATAAATTACTAATTCTTTCACATAATTACATGTAAAATTTTTTTGTTAAAATCGCAATGGGGGCACGTGCCACCCCTATATTCTCTTACATCCGCCCCTGCTTACCACCATATACAAGATGATATATCTATAGTAGAGCAACATGCATGATGATAAAAAAAAATGATTTTAACTGAAAATAAGCATATATAATTATACGATTGCTTTTTTGTGTAAAAACAAAACCAGTCGTTTGTTTTAATTGCTAGAATCTGATGTGATTCACTTGTTCAGTTCTTCTTCCCTTTCTTCTATAATATGTAAGAGTGACGCAGTCTTTAATTTAAGGTCCAAAACTGGGAAATATCCATTGAAAGAGCATTTATGAAACAACGAGGTTTTTTTTTTTCTTTTAACCTAATAATTTTTACTGCGGAAAACATAACCATTTAAATTAACAGAATAACCCAATAATTCCATATAAATAATAACCAATATTCCAAAATATATATTCAATACCAAAATCACGAATGCTCAAATAAACAATCTAGCAAACTAAAACATCCGGTTTAGTAGACTATCAACAACAACACAAAAACCCTATCATCCACTTCATATGCAATGATCCCGCGATCACACTTTTCATTTACCTGCAACTCAAAAGGGAAAAACAGAGTTGCGTGAGTATTATCATAAATATTCAGTGAGACGGTCATCCCGCCTACCGATTACAAATAGGAAAATAGCTTGCCAAATAATACGCGAACAAACATCATTCAACAGTTAAAAAAGTTTTCACGAATTAACATGTGGTGTCGATCGACAGTCTTCCTGGGTGTCGATCGACAGTCTTCCTGGGTGTCGATCGACACTCCAATTCCAGAACCAAACTTCACTATCATAAAGTGGGGTGTCGATCGACACTACCACTAGGTGTCGATCGACACTCCTCGCAGATACTTAGACCAAGTCAAATCCTTACGAGACTCGGTCCCGTTTCATCGTACGAGACTGATCACAACAAGACTACAATAATTCACACGGAAAACATAGGGAAAACAATCACAAACATCACAAATCAACCATTCAATTTCCTAACAAACTATTTCCGTAACCGCGATCACGCACTCACCTCGATTTCAGAAAGAACGAGGAATGATAATGGACTAGACCAGCGATGAACAGCGATCAAAACTCGCAGGAACAAGGCTCTAACGACGCTAGCCACGCAACACGATTAACCCTACGTCACGAGAAGGTTTTCGAAGGATTTCTATGCAACAATCCTTCAAAAACTCTCAACAATCTCTATCAACTAAGATTCTCCCTTTTTCTCCTCTGACAATACGGCCACAAATACGGCTAAACGTATTTATACAAGAGCCCTAGGTTTCTCCTTAAACCGACCCGCAAACCGGACGATTTTAGTAAAACCGAACAATTCTGCAGAACATGGTGTCGATCGACACCCACCAGTGGTTAGACATGACCACGGTTACGGTTATTGCGGTTACGGTTTTTTAACCACCGGTTACAGTTGATTTTTTTTGTTAATCTTAACCTTAACCATTTAAAACGGTTATGAGTATGATACAGTTAATATTATGGTTATAATTATAATATGTTTAAAACTGAAGAAATGATTATAATTGAAGATTTAGAAACTATATATATTTAAAAATCATTCTTTAATATGTTTTGAAAGTAGAATGATACTAAAAACAAATAAACGTTATTTTTATTTGTGGGTGAAACAATACAAAAACATACCTAATTTTTTAATAAATAAGAATTTTAGAAAACTATTTTTTGGCTCCACTACGACAAATTTAAGATCTAATAGGATTTTTTAAAAAATAATTTTGAACTTAAGATTTGAAATTTGTATTTGCAACCAAATAATTTTGTTTGCCTTCAAAATGTTTTGTGCTGTAAACATTCAATACGTATATACTTTTAGTTCGTTCAAAATCTGTTAGGATTAAATCTATTTTTTTTTTATAAAAGAAAGTAGAAACAACTCAGGAGTGGATAAATTCTAGGCAATTACTATGCAGTTATATGTACAATTAAAATCATAGGTATATTTAAATCTATTTTAGTTACGGTTAAGGTTAAAATTTTAAGGTTTTAACCTTACGGTTAACCGACGGTTTTATACGGTTACGGTTAGTAATGGATACGGTTAAAAAAACCGGTTAACCTTAACTATTATAATTTTACGGTTTAACGGTTACGGTTTTTAACTATTTAAAACGGTAACGGATACGGTTACGGTGCAAAATACGGTTACAGTTGTATTTTGGCCATGCCTACCAGTGGTGTCGATCGACACCCCCTTTGCAAATACAAAAATTGGAATGGGGATGTTACAATTCTCCCCCACTAAATTGGATTCGACTTCGAATCCCAAGACACGAGTCCACAAAGGACCACACTTAGGTCCGTACCGGCCAATACCATCAGAGATTCTCACATAATCTCAAAAGTCCACAACTAAATCCACATTTATACGCATGTTTTCAGAAATTTATTACGTTTTAACTCATCCACACACACACACACACACACACACACACACTCTAGGGAAAACACCGTCCATTCGAGAGAACTACTGTACCGTATCTCAGCACTATAGAGGAAACCACCGTCCCAATATAGGCTCTCGTACCGTAAAGGAAACCAACGTCCCGGTATCAGTACACAGGAAAACCACCGTCTCCTGGAGAGAACCACCATCTCTCAGTATGCATACAGGAAACCACCGTCCCTGATACATACTCTGGAAAGCCACCGTCTCTTAATCCTCGAACTGATCTCTCAGATCCTGCTCCAATACTGTCGCTGCATCAACCCGCTCCTCTACTACTCATAACCCTGCTGCGCTCCTCCAATCTGAGCCAACGGCAGCTGTGCCGCTACCTGAGCCAATGGATGTGCGGCATAGGATGAACCACTGGAAGCGCCAATAGCCTCCCCGGAAAACTTAGGACAGTTCACCACACGATGCTCTGAACTCCCGCATCCAAAACACCCATGAGTGTTGTGACTACCTGAACTCGTCCTAGAAGTGTCATCCCACCTCCTCTTCTGACCCTGCATAGGCTTACCGCCTTTGCCAGAACCAGAACTCCCCTGCTGATCCTGCCTCCGCGTCTAGACCGCCGGAGCAGCTGCCACTAGAACCACTGCCGCAATCTGACTTCTCAGGTCCACCTCGATCCCTGCATCAACCTCTACCGGCTTTGCCCTCGAGGCGTACTCAATCACTCTGCATCTGGTCCGCAAATTTGGCTGTAGTCCCCTCAGGAACCTATGGACATACGTCCGCTGATCGACCACTCCTGCGCTCGCATAAGCCAGTAACCGACCAAACTCAGCGTCGTACTCGCGCACTGAACGATCTCACTAAACCAAATCAATAAATCTCGTCGCGAGACGATCTAGAGCCTCCTGAGGAAATCATTTGGCGTTGAACTCAACCACAAATTCCTCCCAGGTCCACACTACACCAGGCCTCCTGGCCTCAACATCTCTCTACCACGCATGTGCATCACCACTCAGATAGTGGATCACCAACTCTACTCGGTACTCATCAGGGCAACGAACCGAGCAAAAATTGCGCTCTACGCGCATATGCCAGTCATCCGCATCTTTGGAGCTAACACCACCCGAAAAGAATACCGTACTCATCTGACGCATCTAACTCACCATCTCCAAGTAAGACGGATGCACCTCTGCAACCGCAGCCCGCGGCTGCACCTCTGCCACAGGAGGCACCACTGGAGCTTGAACCGGAACTGCCGCCGGAAACCGCTCCAACAACTGAGCCATAAAGCCCTACATATGCTCCCAGCGATCCTGAGGTTGAACAGCACCCACACCTGAGCCTGCTCCTCTGCCAGCCATACCGGCGCCCCTCCCGACGCCAACAACACTCTCACTAGCGTTACCACTCGCCTCGCCCTCTGATCCCACCTGATGCGTAGGAGTCTCTGATGCATGCGAAGCACTCGAAGACGACTCAACCACTGGTCCACGACCACGACCTCTGCCCCGACCTCTACTCCGTCCACGACCTCTAGCTCTGGCGTCCATCTCTCTGTACTCACACAGAACAGGACAATAAGCTACAAGAAGTCACAATCAATCAACATAGACTTACCGTGGAATCATTTTAAAAGGCTGAAGAGGATGATCCCAAGACTCTATTAAATTTACTAACACAAGAAATCAATTTAAACACATAGTCTCAGACATTCAGTTCAATTGTCCTAAAACCGTCTAGGCTCTGATACCAAATTAAAACAACGAGGTTTTTTTTTTTAACCTAATAATTTCTACTACGGAAAACATAACCATTTAAATTAACAGAATAATCCAATAATTTCATATAAATAATAACCAATATTTTAAAATATATATATTCAATACCAAAATCAAGAATGCTCAAATAAACAATCTAGCAACCTAAAACATCCGGTTTACTAGACTAACAACAACAACACAAAAACCCTATCATCCTCTTCATACGCCTCGATCCTGCGATCACACTTTTCATTTACCTGCAACTCAAAAGGGAAAAACAGAGTTGCGTGAGTATTATCATATATACTCAGTGAGGCGGTCATCCCGCCTACCAATTACAAATAGGAAAATAGCTTGCCAAATAATACGCGAACAAACATCATTCAACAATTAAACAAGTTTTCACGAATTAACATGTGGTGTCGATCGACACTCTTCCTGGGTGTCGATCGACACTCCAATTCTAGAACCAAACTTCACGATCATAAAATGGGTGTCGATTGACACTACCACTAGGTGTCGATCGACACTCCTCGCAGAAACCTAGACCAAGTCAAATCCTCACGAGACTTGGTCCCGTTTCATCGTACGAGACTCGGTCCCGTTTCATCGTACGAGACTGATCACAACAAGACTACAATAATTAACACAGAAAACGCAGGGAAAACAATCATAAACATCACAAATCAACCATTCAATTTCCTAATAAACTATTTCCATAACCGCGATCACGCACTCACCTCGATTTCAGAAAGAACGAGGAATGATAATGGACTAAACCAGCGACGAACAACGATCAAAACTCGCAGAAACAAGGCTCTAATGACGCTAGCCACGCAACACGATTAACCCTACGCCACTAGAATCACACGGGAAGGTTTTCGAAGGATTTATATGCAACAATTCTTCAAAAACTCTCAACAATCTCTCTCAACTAAGATTCTCCCTTTTTTCCTCTGACAATACGGCCACAAATACGGCTAAATGTATTTATACAAGAGCCCTAGGTTTCTCCTTAAACCGACCCGCAAACCGGACGATTTTAGTAAAACCGAACAATTCTGCAGAACATGGTGTTGATCGACACCCACCAGTGGTGTCGATCGACACCCCCTCTCCATATACAAAAATTGGAATTGAGATGTTACAATTTTTTTGAAGATGCCATAAAGGTTTATAGAAGGAACTTTTAGTAGATAATGCTCAGTATGGTTCAACTAATAGAAAGAAAAAACGTTATTGTTCAATATATGTATTTTGAGAAAAAATATTGTTCAACATATTCCATTATATATTTCTCACTGCTGCATTTGGGTATTGATTATCATTTTGTTTAGAGTTCATATGTAAGTAAATTAATGAAGAGAGACGTACAACTCAATAACATATGTATAATAAAATCAATTTGTTAGAATTGATCACCTCACCAAAATTATTTGTGGAAAGAAGAAATGAAGTAAAAAAAACAAAATTATTTATAATATCGAATATTATACATTTTAATAACCCGAAATTTATATGAGAATTTTCATTATATGCCATTTTAGAGTTTTGTCATCTTTTTTTTAACTTAACTTTTATATTTTTTGGGTTTGGGTTACGTATTTTATATTTATGGTATAGTTTTGAGGGTAGAGTTTAGGATTTGAGTTTTGAGAGAGAAAAAAAAATATAATGATTTTGGTTTTTCTTTAAAAGGTGGCATGTTTGCAATAACTTTTCAAGGGTGACATATTTGAAAAAATATTTTCTAAGATGACATGTTTGTAATTCTCCCAATAAATGTCGATGGTAGATGATTTACCATGTATTGTAAAAGCATTTTATGAATTTTACTTACAAACTAAATCTATCGAATGTACAACTCAGACCATCCACAACAATGAATCTTAATTTTAATATCTTAACAATTTTTATGTTAAATTCTCCATCAGTTAAATTTTAAAACTTCGATAAGAAACTTGTGTTTTTTGCTCGTCCAATGGTGGAACCCTATAGTTCTTAAGAAAAAAAAAATTTAATTTTTTTTTATAACATGATACATATAATAAAACCTAAAACATATTGCATTTAATGATATTTGAAAATACATAGACATAAAAACATTTATAATATAGATTTTCAAATGATAAACGAAAATGACGCTCATTTGTAATCTTGATTTCGCCTTTGCCATATATGCTCAACCAAATCCGCTTTCAATTGGTGATTGATTCTTCTCTCATGAATTCGAGTACGATTGACCATCATATTGACGAGATCTGTAGACAAATCGGTAGAGACGTAAAATCCACTTGTGAAATTCTGTTTCCTTCCTTTGTAGGAATTCAACGACATTAACCAGAGTGTATCCATCTCGTTCGTCTTCAACTATCATATTGTGCAGTATGATAGTTGAATTTTTCACAATAGCAAATCGAGCTTGCGAGACTCCAAAAGTACGCTCGACATCTTTTCGGACAGCTTCTTGACGTTCTCCAAATGACGATGCTTTTGGATCTTGTGGAAGTGAAATAGATTGGATAAAAGTTGTCCATTTTGAATAAAATATCATCAGTGAGATAGTAAGCCAAATCGTAGTGGTGTCCATTGACATCGAAATTCACATTTAGAGCTCGACCGTTGGTTAAAAAACCGTAATTGTAAAAACCGTAACCGTGGTCATGCCTACTGATATATCATGGTTGTAACGGGTTTTAAGCCATGATATAACTATGTTTTCTAGAGTCTTTCTGGTGTTTTTCGAGTCTTTGGTTTTCTTATTAGGTACTTGTATGTTCGGAGCATTACTAGTGTTTACTGGAGCATTTTGGAGCATTGTGGAAACAGCAGTCAAAGACACAAGTTCGGAGTTGAAATTTGCAGAGCCTGTCAATCGACACAGTTGTCATATCGATCGACACGAAGAAAAGATACTTGTTGAGCGACGCAACTATCATGTCACTCGACACGACTAAGTTTCGGACCAGAACATTAATTCAGATGATGAAAAGCTGTTAGGATTTATTTACTATTGGGATTGCATCATATAGAATTCTTCACCTTGATTGCATTAACTCTGATTTAAGATTGATCACCTTAGGTTAGATACTTTAGGTTGTTTAATAGATACGACAATATTATTGAATAACTAGAACTGAGTCATAGGTGAGCAAAGATCTGATTCGCAACGACAGTTGGCTTTAGATCTTTGTGAATAATCAATCCTATTTCTAATGCTTGTTTAAATTAATCTGATTTCGCAACGACAGTTGGTCTTCTAGGGTTTAAACATAGATAATAATTGCAACGACAGTTGATTTATTTTACATTAGTTTGAGTTCTAGAATTGCACTTCATAAATATCCCGATAGTACGTTTATCCTTCAGTTTGGAATCATTCCTGAGAATTTCCTAAGGCCTAGCGCTTGTCTCTTATTGAATTAAAGTTAAATCAATCACCATTATTTACTGTTCTTGCACCTGTTTTACTTATCATCTTTATCACTTAGCATAATCTGAACATTGAAATCTACAGTGTTAACTTGATTCTCTGTGGAATTCGACCCCTAAGTATTACACGATCTCATAATTTGAGAGAGTTGCTCTAGGGATAATTTAAGCTGATCACCTATTTTCACCGAGTCCAAGATATTCATCATACAAATCAGCCGCAGTACCATATTCCATGATACCAATTGCGGTTGTACACTTTTGTAGTCCAGAGACACCGTACCTTCCGGTAGCATCTCTTCTTTGTTGAAATAATGGTAGTTTACTGGAGAGGCGATCAACTATTTCATGAACAAGAGCTTGTTCATCCAAAAATGACGTCGAAATATATGATTAGGGTAAGTCGCATCTTCATTGAAATAATTGTTCAATAAACAGATGTGCCAGCCTTCTCGGTCTCTTTCAATATGGATTCATTTTGTCTTTGACTTGGTTGCCTTCTTAGGCTAAACACAACCGTTGAACTCATTCTGGATTTATTCGTCGAATGCTTGCTAGAATTCATCATCAAAATCGAAAGCATCATAAGAAGAAGACGCCATTTTGGTAGAACACGTTAGAAGGTTTTAAAAGAAATGAAGGAGAAATATGTGGAGAAAGAGTATTTTAGAGGATAACTAGGTTGGCAATGAGACTTTTATGGAGAAGGAGAAGGATGAAATGTTCAATAATAGAGATTTATGAAGAAGGAGAAGGAGAAATTATGAAATTATGAAGTATTGAAGCATGTTGTTGCATATATATAACTACACATATAAAACATACAAGTTCAATAATAGAGTGTTCTGCTACACTTCAAATACAAGGACAATCAAAAGATTCTTTGTTTGACTGTGGAAATAAAAAAGCATGTGAAAATACAAAACCATGTACAAGAAAGGACAAATTACCACAAAGAAGACATGGAATTTATTTGTATCAATGTGCCAATGGTAGTAATGTGCCTACACTATCATCTCAGGCCTTTAATCAGCTGCTGCAGAAGGAGAGAAAAAAATTAGAAACATTCACAAGTTGCACATAACCATTCACACAGTCACACATAGAGCAGACATTAGAAGTGATAATTCATTCTTAAACTAACAAACAAAACCATCGCAAGGTGCACAGAATCATTGACACATTTGCTTAGAACCATTGCATTTCACACAAACTCATTCACATTGTAACATCCCAATTCTAATTTTTGTATTTGGAAAGGGGGTGTCGATCGAAACCACTGGCGAGTGTCGATCGACACCACGTTCTGCATTTTGATTCGGTTAAAATTAAATTGCTCGGTTTGCGGAGACGGTTTAGAGAGAGCCCGAGGGCTGGGGTATTTAAGTGATTAGCAGCCTTTTGGCCGTGGAGGTGAGGAGAGAAAGTGGGGATTATAGTTTGAGAGAGATTGTTGAGAGATTTTGAAGGATTATTGCAAAGAAATCCCTCGAAATCCTTCTCGTGTGTTTCTAGAGGCGTAGAGTTCTTCGTGTCTCGTAATCAGTGGTGTTAGAGACTCGTTCCAGCAATTTTTTGGGTCTGGTTCGTCGCTGTTCTGATCAATCTCGTTCCTCGTTCTTTGTTTCATCCGAAATCGAGGTGAGTGCGTGATCGTTTGGGGAATACTAGATTTTGATTGTGGTTGAATGATGGTTTGATTGATTGATTTTTTTGGCGTGTTATTGGTCGTTTTGTCTTAGTGTTGTGACCAAGACGAGCCGCGTGACGATAGGCTCGAGTTCTGGTTTCAGGAGCAGCTGTGTCGATCGACACCCTGTGAAGAAGACGATAATCGTTATTGTCGAGTGTCGATCGACACCATTTTGGTGTGTCGATCGACATCTGTTATTTGCTTGCAGATTTTTTGTGAAAAACTATTGTGAATCGAACATTTGATTAAACTGATTAATCTGGTTGTATATTGTTATTATTTCTATGTATAACCTGTTGGCGGGATGACTGCTCCACTGAGTATTTATGATAATACTCACGCAACTCCCGGTTTCTTTTTGAGTTGTAGGTAAAGGGAAAATGTAATCGCAGGATCGAGGCAGAAGAAGAGGAAGATAGGGTTTTGTGTCGTTGTTGTTAGTCTAGTAAATCGGATGTTTTAGGTTGCTAGATGATTTATTTATTCATTCATGAATCTGGTGTTTGAATTTAGTATTTGAGTTATTTTGGATTCTTGTTTATTTTATTTAAATTTTACGGAGTTATTGAATTATTTTTTTTAGAGTTAATTAATTTATGAATTCCGCAGTAGAAATTATTAGGTTTAAAAAAAAAAAAACCTGGTTGTTTCAATTTGGTATCAGAGCCTAGACGGTTTTAGGACAATTGAACTGGATGTTTGAGACTGTGTGTTTAAATTGATTTCTTGTTTTTAGTCAATTTAATAAAGTCTTAGTATCATCCTCTTCAGCCTTTTAAAATGATTCTGCGGTAAGTCTATGTTGATTGATTGTGACTTCTTGTTGCTTATTGTCCCATTCTGTGAGAGTACAGAGAGATGGACGTTAGAGCTAGGGGTCGTGGACGGGGTAGAGGTCGGGGCAAAGGTCGTGGTCGTGGACCAGTGGTTTAGTCGTCTTCGAGTGCTTCGCATGCATCAGAGACTCCTACGCATCAGGTGGGATCAGATGACGAGGCCAGTGGTAATGCTAGTGAGAGTGTTGTTGGCGTCGGAAAGGGCGCCGGTATGGCTGGCAGAGGAGCAGGCCCAGGTGTGGGTGCTGTTCCAGCTCAGGATCGCTGGGAGCATATGGAGGGCTTTATGGCGCAGTTGTTGGAGCGGTTTCCGGCGGCAGTTCCGGTTCAAAAATTCAAATCAACTAATTCAAAATTTGGAAGACATCCATCAA
Source organism: Draba incana (assembly GCA_963576765.1). Lineage (NCBI taxonomy): Eukaryota > Viridiplantae > Streptophyta > Magnoliopsida > Brassicales > Brassicaceae > Draba > Draba incana. The sequence continues at coordinate 10,858,671 of OY755215.1, read as the reverse complement.
TTAAAGACAACTACTACAAAGCACCATCAATGATCTATTACTAATACAACTAACATCAGTTATAGCAACCATCCAGTAATAACATCAATCAAGGCTACTCCAATCTACAGCTAATAAAGAGAGATTAAGAAATTGTTTACCTTGTTTTATTGAATGTCAGAAGTGTCTTTCTCCTTTCACCAAAGGCCAGACGCAATTGTACCTCCATACAGTCCATATATGCTCAGAAGATATACATATACATGAAAAGGAAAAATTGAAAACATAAGCTGCATTAGTTAATTATCACAATGGGTAGGTGTTACAGATATTATTAAGAACTATTGAGATGCAGTTGAAACCAAATTCTTTGACAATAGAAAATGCTCTTTTACAGAAACATAAGCTACTTATTGTGTCATTAAGCAGAAACGAGTAGACAAAATTAATTAGTTAAGTTCATAAACAAAACCAACTCCAGTGATTCTAAAATGATACAATATTTAAGAAAAGCTAAAACTTGGGTAATGAACCATCTATCGATCTCATAGCTATCATACAATTTCCTCAAGAAACTACAAGAGCACAACACACATCATTAACCACACCGATCTAAGTCATCTATTCAATTTACTCAAAACTTTTGTGTATACACGAGAATAGTTCCATAATCCTTATTTCAAAGTCTTTTGAATACTATCTAACCAAATCTCTTCCTCTCTATGAAGCCAAAGACTTACCAAACCAGTTATTAACCCTCATGTGGTCGCAATAGAGAGCCATAGAAAAATCGATTTCTTCTTACATCTATTGTAACATCCGCGAACAAGAAATCGGGAATTCTGGTGGTCGTGTCAAGCGACACAAAGAGTATGTCGATCGACACAAAGAGTGTGTCGATCGACACGAAGGTTTTGGAGGTGTCGATCGACACGTGTTCGGTGTCGCTCGACACTTGCGTTTGGTGAACCAAGTAATTAACTTTTTAATTACGGTTTTTGCTCGGTTAAGGTTATATAAGTGCCTAGGGCTGCGTGCAGTTTCTGGCAGCCATCGTGTTTAAGGATTGAGCAGAGAAAATCTTTGAGTGAGCAAGAGATTTCGTTGTTTGAGGTGATTGTTGCAAAGAAATCCCTCGGAAACCTTGTTCTTCGAGTTCTAGAGGCGTAAGGCTTGCGTTTTTTTCGGGTGATTCAATCCGATAAAATCAGTGGACTCTCGTGGTTAGAGGTTCGGTTTCGTCTGTCTTCGTCGCTCAATCTGTGTCCCGTTTATCCCTTTTGGCAAAGGTGAGTTCGCGACCATAGGTTTCAAGGCGATGATAGATGTTTTGATGATTTTTGTGATGATTGTTGATGGAATTTTGTGTGATTTGGATTGATGGCATTTTTGTGTGTTTGTGGTTGGTATATTGTGGTTATCGTTGCAGGTTTGCGACTTGTATCGCCCGGAATCGAATCGTGAGAGGAGAAATTCGATTCTGGTGCGTTGCAGAGGCGTGTCAATTGACACGAGCAATTGAGTCTTGTCGAACGACACGTGTGGGTGTCGCTCGAAACGAGCAATTAAGATATGTCATCGACACGTGTGGTGTGTCGCTTGATAGGAACTATTATGTTTGTTATAATGGTTTATCTGTTTTGCATTATTGTGTTATATGATTGCTTGAATTGATATTTATTGTTAACCAAAGCATGCTTGTTACGCCAGTAGATGGTGAAACAACCAAGCTTTTTTTTTTTTTTAAACTAAGCATTTCTACTGCGGAAAACGTAAACATTTAAACCAAAATAATAATCCAATAATTCCATTAAATAAATAATTCCTTTAACCGATAATCCCTTAAACCGAGCCAAACCACGATTAAAAATCTAAACCAAACCACATCGCATAACTTGGTGTCGATCGATACCCACCAGTGGTGTCGATCGACACCCACTTTCCAATTACAAAAATAGGAATTGGTATGTTACAATTCTCCCCCCACTAAACTGGATTCGACCTCGAATCCCAAGACACGAGTCCACACCAGACCACATTTTGGCCCGCCCGGCCAATACTATCAGAGATTCTCACATAATCTCAAAAGTCCGCAACTAAATCCACATTTATACGCACGCTTTCAGACATTTATTACGTTTTAACTCATCCACACACTCACCCACTCTAGGGAAAACACCATATCTTTGAGAGAACTACCGTCTCTCAACACTATAGAGGAAATCACCGTCCCAATATAGGCTCTCAGTACCATAAAGAAAACCACCGTCCAGTATCAGTACACAGGAAAACCACCGTTCCCTGGAGAGAACCACCGCCTCTCAGTATGTATACAGGAAACCACCGTCCCCAAAACCTACTCTGGAAAGCCACCGTCCCCAGATAATGAGTCATCCGTAATAAATTGTAAAACGCCTATAAACATCTCGGGTAAGAACCACACAACACGACCCATATCATCAATAATAATTAAAAAAAATCCTAAATCTACTTTAAACAGCCAAATTATGCACGGCTCCTGACTCAGAATATACAAATGCAACATTTATTAATCTTGACTAGGTCTGCCCAACTGATCGCACAACAATCAAACAACAACATGTATGACCAACTGTAGACCCAAAATTGGATCGATCGATTGCGCAACAATCAAACATGAACATGCATAATCAAGGAAGCCGCATCTATGAATCCCAGGTCGGCGGAACCGAACGAAAAGAAATATCTTAGAGGTCCATATCCCGTTTCATTTTATGCCATGGTCAGATATTGATTACTCAAACTTATACCGTCATCATCACACTCTCAGGACATCTTCTTTGAGGTAACAATGTCAATGCCACTCTACTCTCAGGACGTCTCCCTCAAGCTCTGACTCTATATAGGAAAAAATATTTCCTTATAGTAAACAACACATACGTTTACAAGCATCTGGAACTAGGAATACTTTCCATGATATTGAACCGGCATTAATACTTCGACATCACAACTCTGCTCCTACCGAACACTTGGATGACCAACCTGCCTTTCGTGAAAGCCCACGCATAATCTTCGAATCACATTACAAATCCAATACTCCCCACGCGCCACATGTATCTATTGCTCTTAATTCAGTCTACACCTGACATGACGCATCCTGTGGCCCATCAGGAAAACATACCGCTCGCACTTTCGGGACGCATCCTTCGAGCCAACAGTATCTGGGAAACTCACATCTCCAATCAACATACAGGAGAGCTCACACCTCCAGAAAAACACATGAGTTATTCGGGACCGCAGTTCCTAGAGCAATAAATATCGAGCACCTAACATCGAAATTTGAACTTCCAACCAAGGATCCAAAACCACTCCTGACGCCTCAGCGTACATGCCTATCAGCCGATATACTCGTCTATCCTTGAATGTCCCATTTGAAGAGACCTGAAAAATCAAACCGACTGCCTCAAAATAACTCATGAACTCGGTCTCCTCTCCAGACCTACACGAAACGCTCTATGCACTCCTGAACACGTGGCATTACGCAACCTACGCCAACCTTCGATAGTTCCAAAATCTTTCCAGTACCAACCTTCGTTGCACTGCTTGACCCTTAGGAATTCTCAATTACATTTAAACATCGTCAATGACTAGCATCACCAAAACCCCTAAGTACTCCTTGAAATATGCTATTCCTCAACCTTGTGAACTCCGCTCTCTTCGATAACCCAAATAACCTCTCGATAACTGAAAAATGCTCAAAGCTCGGTCTGAACACCACCCTGTAAAATATTCGTTCCCCTCGTCTAGATATGATGATAACACGATAGACTAAGAACTCCTCAAAATACTTGATTGCCATCCATGTGGATGAACCTTAAAACCTCTACATATTTCCATATGCCTTCCTTGCAACCAATACCAACGCTCCTTATAGAACAACTTGGTTGAAATAACTCTTACTCGAATAATCCTCTAGCCACCCCATTAGCTCTACCATCTCCACTGGAACTTCCCGAAGTCATCCTTACTCCCTTACCTTGGACCTTCGCGTTTCTACGCCATGCGGTCTCAGTGGCAATCCCGATTAACCCGATATCGCTTCTACCAGTCCATTAAAGTATCATTGCATAGTCCACTGAACAAATACAAAATTCGCCACAAGCCAACGTTATATTAATAATTCATCTCATAAATTTAAATTGAAATAATCGTTTCAACAGCTACACAATAAAACCATCCAAACATCAAGCCGAAGTAGAAAATCTGAAACTGAATAAATAAGAACAACAACTGGAATAAGAGAAATGCAACTCTATCCTCGAACTGATCACTCAGATCCACTATTAATGTTGACTACCTGAACCTGTCCCAGAAGCGCCATCCCAACTCCTCTTCTGACCCTGCGCAGGCTTACCGCATTTGCCTGAACCAGAGTCCCCTGCTGACGCTGCCTCCGCTGCTGGACTGTCGGAGCAGCTGCCACTGGCACCATTGCCATAGTCTGATCCTCCTTGATCCCTGCAGAAACCTCTACCAGCTTCGCCCTTGAGGCATACTCAGTCACTCTGCATCTGGTCAGCAAATCGGGCTGTAATCCACTCAGGAACCTATAGACCTGCGTCCGCTGATCGACCACTCATGCGCCCGCATAAGCCAGTAACCGACCAAACTCAGCATCATACTCGCGCACTGAACGATCTCCCAGAACCAAATCCACAAATCTCGTCGCATGACGATCTAGAGCCTCCTGAGGAAAATATTTGGCGTTGAACGCAGCCACAAATTCCCCCCAGGTCCACACTGCACCAAGCTTCATGGCCTTAATATCTCTCCACCACGCGTGCGCATCACCACTCAGATAGTGGATCGCCAGCTCTACTTGGTACTCATCAGGGCAACGAACCGAGCGAAAATTGCGCTCTACGCGCATACGCCATTCATCCGCATCCTTGGAGCTAACACCACCCGAAAAGAATGTCGTACTCATCTGACGCATATGTACCTTAGCTGTACCTCTACCAGTGGAGGCACCACTGGAGCTTGAACCAGAACTGCCACCGAAAACCGCTCCAACAACTGTGCCAAAAAGCCCTCCATACGCATCAAGCGATCCTGAGCTAGAACAACACCCATGCCTGGGCCCGCTCCTCTGCCAGCCATACCGGCGCCTCTCTCGGCACCCACAACACTCTCACTAGCGTTACCACTGGCCTCGCCCTCGGATCTCACCTGATGCGTAGGAGTCTCTGACGCATACGTAGCATTCGAAGACGACTCATCCGCTGGTCCCCGACCTCTGCCCCGACCTCTACCCTGTCCACGACCTCTAGCTCTGGCGTCCATCTCTCTGTACTCACGCAGAATAGGACAATAAGCTACAAAAAGTTATAATCAATCAACATAGACTTGCCGTGGAATCATTTTGAAAGGCTGAAGAGGATGATACTAAGACTCTAATAAATTGACTAAGCACACGAAATCAATTTAAACACATAGTCTCAGACATCCAATTTCCATTGTCCTAAAACCGTCTAGGTTTCGATACCAAAATGAAACAACCAAGCTTTTTTTTTTTTAAACTAAGCATTTCTAATGCGGAAAACATAAACATTTAAACCAAAATAATAATCCAATAATTCCATTAAATAAATAATTCCTTTAACCGATAAATCAAATACCAAATTCAGGAATGATCAATTAAATAAAGTAGCAACCTAAACCATTCGGTTCACTAGTCTAAAACAGCAACAAACAATCTTATCATCCTCTTCCAACGGCCTCGATTCCACGATCACATTTTTCTTTTACCTGCAACTCAAAAAAGAAACCGGGAGTTGCGTGAGTACTATCATAAATACTCAGTGGAGCGGTCATCCCGCCAACAGGTTAAACACATAATAACAATTAACAATTTATTACTCAACTAAACAGTTTTAGCCACATTATTATTCCATTACTCAACAGTTACTCAATATTCCACAAAATTCCATAATTTAAAACTAGGTGTCGATCGACACACCACCATGGTGTCGATCGATACTCGCTAATCACGAGTATCAAATTTTAAGTGGTGTCGATCGACACAGCCTCTAGGCGTCGATCGACACCTCGTTACAGAAACCAGAGCCGAGTCTATCCTCTCGCAACTCGACCCGGTATCAACACAGTTCAAAACAGCGATCAAAGCACACAAAATCGACATCAATAATCAGCAACCACCCACGAAAAATCATTCAAACCACAAGGATCATACAAACAACAAGGATTATTCGCTAATCTAACGGAAACCCACGATCACGCACTCAGCTCGCGATTCGAAGAGGATTGATCACGAAAACGGCTAAGAACACGACGAACACATACTCTACAAGGCTGGAACGTCACAGAATCGCACTAGAACTCACACAAAATCACGCCACAAACGATCACCGAGAACAAACGATCGAAGAACTCGACTTCCTCTCTCAATCACTTAGGCTTTTCTCTGCGTTTTTCTCCTTAGGAACGCGGCCACAAACTGGATAAGGGATTATATACGCAAGCCCTAGGGTTAAATCCCTTAAAATGAGCCAAACCGCGATTAAAAATCTAAACCGAACGACATCGCAGAACTTGGTGTCGATCGACACCCCCTTTCCAATTACAAAAATTGGAATTGGGATGTTACAGATGGTATGACCGGCTTACTAAGTATTTATGAAATACTTACGCAACTCTTATTACCATGTGTTGTAGGTAAAAGAAAAGAGTGATCGCGAAATCATGGCGTAGGATGAGGATGATTAGGGTTTGAATTGTTATTGCGTTTCTAGTAGAATCTGGTGTTTAGATTGCTAGAATTATTTGACAGTTTATTGGAATTGAATTGAGTTGAGCTGGTGATTGGTTTATTTGGTTTAATTGAATTGTTTGTTTTCCGCTAAGTGTTGGTGAATTGTTGAATTAGCTGTTGACAATTAATAATTATGTGATTATTAATTCGGGTTAATTATTTTTTTTAAAAATAATAATTTGGTTGTTTCATCTATGAATCCAAATATGCGACGATTTGTCTTCTTCATTTACCTATACACACAAAAATCGGCTCAGATTTAACCTTTGTAATAAACAGAGCAAACAAATTTCGAAAAACAGAGAAAAATTGAAAGGTTTTCATTACCTGAGGGACATGAATCGTCGAAGAACGAATCACATCCACTTCCAGCAAAATCAACATCCAGATCATTCTTTGATTAATAGATCAGCTACATGCACAAGAAGATCACACGATTTTGATGGTGAAATTTTGTTGAAATCGCTTCGAAATCGTCACTCCGATGACGTTTAAATAGAGAGAAGAGAGAGACGCGAAGAGAAGAGGGAAGAGAGAGAGATGCGGTTTAGCTTCTTTTTTTTTTTTTCTTCATAATTAAACTTCAACCAATCTCTGCTTGCAACGTCACGGATCTTAAGCAGATCTAAAACTGCTTAAATAAGAAACGAACCTTACCAAATTTCATTATTAATCAATTTTTTCTTTAATTTTTTTATTTAAGATCTGCTTAAGGTCTGCTTAAGATCTATTATTGTTGATGCTCTCAGAATCTACTTTTACATCGGTTTTTGATCTCAGAAATATTAAATTCCACTTTAAATCCGAACATATGTATAATATGTGTGTGCACCGAGTAGGCGTTGTCAGTTACAAGAAGTTTAATCTTGAGGGCAGAAAGAATAGATGAAACGAAGAAGTTTGCCTATTCTTGGTATAGGCTCATTGGACGGTTGATGTTATTCCACTTTTTTCCCTCATATTTTTTATTTTATTTTTAGTTTCCAATCCGAATTAAAATATAATCTTTAATTGAATATAAAATTAATTCGAACTAAAACACACTTTTACATGAAGTACGTCTTTTTATGAAAGTTTACCATGAAACAAATCATGTTGCCATCCCACCTTCATACCCCATCTTTCTGATCAAAGATAACCGGTTCCATTCCACTTAACCGATTTCGAATTAAAGTATCAAAGGAGTTGTTTTATCAACAAGAAATAGAGGTTACAAAAATAAATCACAAAGAAGAGAGATCTAACATTATGCGCCAAACAATCGGCTTTTGACCTAAGTCTTTAAGAACTATAAACAAAACTGAAAGAAAAAGAAAAACTAAAACAAGCCTTCAAAGAAAAAAAAATCATCCAGTATTTTGACGTCATCTTTCACATCTAGGTATTTTGACGTCATCTTTCACCAGCTCCGAATCGGATAAACCAACATTCCAACTCATTTCCCATTTTACAACTGTAATCTTTTTTTTGTTTTTGTTTCTTCTCGGGAAATCATGAATACAAAGTGAAAATAAATGAAAGTACAAAATACATCAATTTAAGACAGTAAATATGGCTTATCACACATTTACATCGCCTCCGATAGAAAACAATTTTTTAATTACTCATTGGTACAATTAAAAATATGAATAATTTTGTTAGAATTTGAAATTCAAAACTCTTGTTCTCACAGAAAGAGGGATTCTGACTTTGTGAGCACCGTTGTCGGTCCAAGTCAAACTCCCAAAGTGATAATCAGTATTCACTCTATGAGTCGTTGAGACTTTAACCGTAAATGTAATCTTGTTGGTGTTGGCACCGAACTCAAGAGTCTCGGGACTCACCTGCAGGTTAATACCAAGAGGCTGTTCGATCAAAGCTTTGTAAACCGAGCCAACCGGTCCAACATTGGTCACGGTTCTAGTTATGGTAATCTCCTCACTGAGATATGGGATTGTGATTGAAGGCAAGTTGACATCAAGGATGGATGGAGTTGGGGAAGGGCAAGTGTAGGGTTTGCCAAGTAGTATTGAGATGGATCTATCGTCGTACCCTGCGGAGCACAAGTAATGAACATATTCATCGTATCCCATGTCGTATACAAGTCCTGGGTCTGCTACTTTGGTTGGGTTAACGAGACCGCCTCCATAGTCAAACGGGTCAGCGAGTTTGCGTGGGGAACCCTCAGCTGCAATAGGCTCTCCCGATGGGTCGGTTTGCAGAGCTGCAATGGTCAATAAGTCATTCGGTTGTGTTTCTTGGGGAGCAAGAAACTAATATTTTTGTGTGAATAAGTGTATTATGTTTACCGGTTGTGACGAGAGCAGATCGTATCGCGGCAGGAGACCAGTCGGGCCGTTTTTGTCTAAGAAGTGCAACTATTCCTGACACAACAGGTGTAGCCATCGATGTTCCTGACATGAGTTCAAACTGCGATGGTACGGCTGCGAGTATACCTGCGCCTGGTGCTGCTATATCGGGCTGTATTTCAAAGAAGAAGCGATCTTTAGTAACATAATGTAAGAGAGAAAAATTAAAAGTAGGAGTTGATACTTCACCTTAAGAATGGCAGGAGATATTGAATTGGGACCTCTAGACGAAAATTTTGCGACCTTAGTCGCTATAGGTCGGCCAACGAATGTCTTGGTCGGGCTGATCTTAGCTTTTGGCGATCTGCGAAAATTATTAAAATAAAATTTATATCTTTATAAGTTCAAAAGAATTCATGATTTGATTACATAGAGAGAAATATGAAGGAAAAGCTTACTTGGTTGTTTGGATATACAATAAAATGTCCATCCCAACTTCGTAGTCTACATAGGCAGTAGCAACATCTCCACTGCTCGGTTCGACAAGATCCATTGGGTCCGTCGCAATAATGAGACCAGCAACATCTTTTGATTTTGCGAAACTCACAAAATCTTCTTGAATTTTTCCGGTTTGGAAGAAAAACAAGATTTTGCCCTTAGCTTTACCGGCTTTGAAACCTTCTTCCTTCACGTCGTCGAACAAAATAAGATCAGTGAATTCGACTTCTTTTCCAGTGTATATACTTTCTTGACCCTGAGGATGAGATCCCACACATATAGTTAGACGAACAGTTTACAGTAGCTTGTATCACAAGTTGTGATTCGCAAGAAGTTGAATACATACCAGCACGGTCACATTATTTCCAAGAGTGATGGGCGTGAAGAACTCTCGGTCCATGGTCGTAGCCGCAACGGTTATGATCCATGGAGCAACGTTAGAAATTGTTTGAGTGGTCGGACCATCGTTCCCTCCTGCGCATACAACGGGGATTCCCTTCATAACGGCGTGGAAAGCAGCAATAGCAAAATCATTCCTATCAACCTCAAAATCAAGCGGTATGTCTGATCCGAGAGAGAGCGATAGTACATCGACGCCATCATGTATGGCATGGTCCATGGCCTTTACAATATCCGGTGTGAAACACTCCTGATTGTTCCAACATACTTTGTAAGAGGCTACACGGGCCCGCGGGGCACTGCCTCTCGCAGTTCCCATAGCTAGACCTTGGAAGCTCGCGTCTTGGACAAAAGAACCCGCCGCAGTCGATGCGCAATGTGTTCCGTGGCCGACTTTGTCCAGAGGGGACATGACCTCGTCATGCTTTGCCGCATTGAACGATCCGTTGTATTTTTGGAGGATACCATCTACGTAGTAACTAGCTCCGATCAACTTTCTATTGCAGCTCGATGTGTTGAACCCTTCTCCTGAAACACATTGTCCCTTCCAACGTGCGGGGATAGGTCCAAGACCGTTGTCATTGAATGACTCTGACTCTGGCCATATTCCTGAGTCTAGGATTCCTACGATTGCTTCATTTCCCATATTGGTGTCATGCATGAGACCGGTCGGAGCGGCTGGAGTGAGTCCCAAGTAATCACTAACCCTTGTTGTTTTCAGCTTCATACTCTTGCCTTTCGTTACGTGAATAACATGCGGGTGCTCTATTACAAATCCAAATCCCAAGTGAATATTTAATTAGCATTGTTCTGAGTTTGACGTAATGCTTCTGCAACACCTTTTCTTAAGAGAGGTTTCAAATTTACCTGAAAGTTCCTTTGCTTGGGATGATGTTAGTTTCGCTGCAAAGCCTGAGAAACCATATCTATAACTATAAATCATAGACTCACGGGAAGCTTTTTTGCTGCATCATAAGTCAAAACATTCAAATTCATAAACCAATATTTTTTGCGCACTAATCATGATCTTCAGAAAGAATGCCCATGATTTTTACCTTCCAAGAAGCGGTCCGAGAATGTCATGATGTGATTCAGTAACAAGATTAGGATCATCATGTTGCCTCTCACCCAAATGCACCGTGTAAATCTAAATAAAACATCAACGAGAAAATTAAAATAGCGATATTCTTTCAAACTCAAGCCTCTCTCTTTTCTTGTTTGGAGATTTTTAAAAAGCGAAAATCGACAATTTATAAAGTACCTGGCTCTCCTCATTGACAGCAGAAATCAAGGTTATCTTCAATGTTAATACTAGACCTATGAACACAACTACAATATGCTTCCTATTATTTGATACAATCATAGAAGACACCCCCATTTTTCTGGGTATTATGAGTGCTTGTTGAGGCTGATTCTTTTTCTAGAAGAATCGTCCAAGAATATTAGGGTTCTTATTCTTGAATCTCCTCAACAATCTCCTCTATGATTGCATCCTCTAGAAGCATTTGATATTTGTGTTCAAGTCATCTTGTATTTAAATTGAGGGATCTGTTAAAGATTGTTGGGAGTTTTTTTTAGGTTACAACGAAGATAGGATATAACAACAAAGCTAAATTCTTAATTTGGGACTACTCTAGTTTATGGTTTGGGACAAAAACGGATTTGTTTCTTTTTATATAAAAATTGGTATAAATTAAAACTTAAAAGTTAAACTGTTGTTTCACAAAAGTCAAAACCATGATTATAAGATATATGTGACGGGTATATTCTTAGCTTTGTAAATAGAAAGTTCAATAAAATTCTAATAAAACATTGATCTTAATAAGTAAATATTACGGAAAGCTTTTTTAAAAAAAAAAAAATGTTCCCGAAAGAAATTCTTACGAATATATGCAAGAAACTAGTCAAGAGGCTTGGCCTAAAAAGTGCAAAATGAGTTGGCTAAGGATTCGACTAAAAAAAATGGATAAGGCTTTAATTGTTTATGGATTCTAGATTGATTTTTTTCCTTTCAAAAAAATCATTTTATAACCCCACCTCTATATTTTACTCTATATTTAGAAGGAAAAATGGAGAAATGTCATTTTTACTCTTAACATATAGTATTTCTCTAAAATGGAGAATACATTGGAGAAAATGTACATAAATGACATATCTTACTCTATTTTAGGTCAAGAGAAGAGAAATACATTGAGATGGTCTAAAGAAGTGTAAAAACAATAAGAAACAACAAAATTGTGATTAAAACAAAAAATCGAACAACAAAAACCTGATAAAGTTAATTGGAAAAATGCTTTTAAGTGGCATCAATAATTCTTTATGCCTGGAAAGGAATTTCTTAGGCAAATAATGTGTGTTCTCAAGGCAAAATCTAGTAGCGTTTAGTGATGTCTCACCCTACCCCATGGCTGGGCGGAGGGCGGAGACCCATGACCCATATGAATTTTTATATTTGCATATATAAAAAGTCATATTTTAAGAAATCTTGCCTACATTAGAGGGTCCATTTTTCGAATTTTTTTTTTTTTTTTTTTTTTTGTCGTCAAGGAAATTATATTGAAATAAGCCCAATAGGCTGGTACAGAGTAAACTTTGAGATCCATACAAACCAAATTTTAAGCCCAAATAAAATCGTTAGTAATAACGACTCATGCATGTATCCCACGTGTCTAGATAGGATTGTATCAGTGAAACCAACGCCGGAAGAAACAATGCCGGCCACCGTTGAGCTCCACCGCCGAACCAAATAACTGGCTCGAAGACCTCCTAAATTACTATGATTATCTCCTGGTGTTGTAATTTGTACTTGCTCACCTCCATGAATTCTCATCCGGTCACCACGAACACACGACCAAACACCCACTTGCCATATCTGAAGGCTTCGAAGTTGGGTTTATGGGGAGATTACACTCCCAGCCGGGTTAGATGACAACCTAATAAAGAGACAAAAAGCACAAATATAGGAAAGATTCACAGTTTCAACCTCTGAATCGAAGAAGAAAACCAGAACCAACCAAAGGAGAAGAAGCACAAACAAAAGCCGATCTAATTGGCACCCAGAAAGCTAAATCCGTCAAAGCGGAAGGGTAATCCGTCAAAGAAGAAACAAGATTCAGCTAAACCGGAAACATAAACCGATCAAAGATCGGAGAAGAGCGATCTTACACCAAAGCAAGAAACTAAAATATTTACAAACAAAAGCCACAACGCCGGTGAGAAACTGATGCGGGGCAAAGATCTGGATCTACTTTTGTTTTTAGTTTTTAGAGAGATGCTAGAGAGAAAATAGAGAGAGGCTGATTTGTGCTATTTAATGGAGGAAAAGTGAAAAAAAAATTATTTATTCAAAGGGTCCAAGTTTTTATTTATATTTGTTTTTGATATGCATTTTAATTTTTGTAAACTGCATATGTAACATCCCTATCCCGGGTCACCGGGCCCGGGTAGGCATATTAATGGGTAAAACCGAATAAATGCACAAAATCATATAAGTCTGAAATGCTTTATTAAATGCGAATAGCGGAAACGTCACAAAGGAATGTAAAAACCAGAGTCAAATGAAAACAGAGTCGCTGCTCTTAAAATATAGAGTCTGCAATAAAAATAGTAAATGCAGCATTTCCCAAATAGCACCCCCACAGACACTCCAAGCTCCTATTCCATCCCATCACCTGGAGAAGGGAAAAAGAGAGGGGTGAGTACAAGTACTCAGTGAGGGTAGGTCATCCCTACCCACGTGATACACCAAACACACAACCAAGCGGTATAGCCCGGTAAGAACAGTTATATTAAGATACTCAAAAGGGCGACACCCTTTACACAGAATACCGTTTACACCACGGTAAGCTTATAGCCACCAAGTGCAACCAGCACACACAACATCCATTATGGATTTATATATCTATTTAACACCAAGGTCCGCCACCTCTATAAGGGTATCCGCCAACCCTAACCCCACCGTGGGTTTAATACTCATGAGTCGAGGTCCGCCACCTCTTTATATGTATGCCTCATTTATATATATATTTCACAGGTCATAGTCCGTTCAAACCAGTAACCCGACAACCATCCGTCACGGTATGCTAACCCATGACGGTTCAACTTAGCACACAACAACCATGTATATATTTCACATTTCAATAACTAGCAACAGACTATCAGTCTTAACAAACTACTTCTACACAAGATATATCATATGCGAGATAAGTTATGAGTAAAGAGTATCCACAAGTTACCCCCTCACCTTAGAGATTGGGAGGACAAGCAAAGCACGGAAACACAGCTACGAATCTGCACAACACAAAATGGAGTTAGGTTCCAGCACCTTTCCATTTTAGGAAACTTTCCATTCTTGGAAGGTTTCTATTTTGGGAAATTACTAAATCGGGAAACTTCCTTTTTCGGAAATGTTCCCATTTCTGGAAACTTCCTAATTCGGGAAAGTTGGTTTAACCAAACCCACCCGATCCGGTTAACCCAAACTAAACCGACCTGGTTAATCCGAACCGATTCACTCGGTTTATTAGGGTTTCCCTTAACCGAACCAGTTAGCTTCCCAAAACCGAACTAGGGTTACCGAGATTTACCTTGCACAAGAAGTAACCCGACGGCTAGGGTTTCTCCAAACCCTTTTGGAAAAACGACGATGACGGCGGCTCAACGATGGCTCAACGATGGTGACGAATGAGGCAGCAGATTCGACTAAGTGACGACTCGGCTTAGTCTCATGACGAGCTCTTCCTGAAGCAACAGTGGATCCGACAATGGTTCCTCCTACACCGGATTTGGCGCCCACCGGGTCTTCTATGGTTACGGTTATGGTTACGGTCACAGACGTGATCTTCTTCTCACGAGGACGGCCACGTTTCCTTTTCACCACAACCGGAGCTTCTCCTCCAATTGGTTCCTCTCTTCGCTCGGCAACAACACTCGGAGACTCTTCTCTCACGATGGCGGTGGCTTGACAAGTCACAGGATCGGCGTCGATGGCACGGCGAGGATTCTGCAGAGTTTCGCTAGGGTTTGAGATCTCTAAGCCTCCCATCTCACTCACCTTCTCCTAATATAGGGAAAAGGGAGAAAACCCTAGGTCTTCACTCATTTGGGCCTCCTCTAAATGGGCCGGATCCGAGTTCAATGGGCCTTGGGGTGGGATATTACAATTCTCCCCCCACTACAAAGGAATTTGCCCCCGAATTCACCCTCAACTCCCCTGATGGCCCTTTACTTAGAAATAAATCGGGGTACTCAGCCCGCATCAGTGCTTCAGACTCCTAAGTCTCTTCTCTTATTCCGTCTCTCTCCCAGAGAACTTTAACAGAGCTTGCATTGCCCGTGTCGGTTGATTCTTTTCGCTCCAAAATCTTGGCCGGCTTGGCCTGCACGCCTAGCCTCGGTCCCAAGTCTGCAGGCGGCTCCGAGATCACCAACTTGGGTTCATGAACTACCTTCTGCAAAACCGAGACATGGAATACGTCATGAAAATCCCTCAACATTGGTGGCAACTCTAACCGATATGCCACAGCTCCAATTCTCTCAAGAATCCGGTACGGTCCTAGGTACCTTGGCTTAAGCTTCTTGAGTTTACGGTACTTATTCACTCCCCTGAACGTTCTCATTTTAAGGTAGACCAAATCTCTAACTGCGAATTCTAGAGTGCTTCTCCTCTGATCAGCATAGCTCTTTTGACGATCGTGAGCCTCTTTCAACCTTTCCTTGAGCATCTCCACTTGCTCGGTCGACTCTTGGACCCCATTCGGCTCTAAGTCCCCTAGTTCGCCTACCTCTGTCCAACACAACGGTATTCGACATGGTCGTCCATAGAGAGCTTCATACGGTGTCATTCCAATACTCGCGTGGTAGTTATTGTTGTAAGCAAATTCCATAAAAGGCAGGTGTGAGGCCCATTTACTCCCCAATCCAGCACAGACGCTCGTAACATATCTTCCAGGGTCTGGATGGTTCTTTTGGACTGCCCGTCCGTCTGCGGATGGTAAGCGGTGCTGAGATGGACCTTAGTTCTCAACACCTTCTGGAACGCTTGCCAGAATATCAAGGTAAACCTCGGATCTCTATCCGATACAATGCTAACTGGGACTCCATGAAGCTTAACGATCTCTTCCACGTAAATTCCCGCGAGGCGCTCGACATCATCCGTCTTCTTGATAGGAATGAAGTGGGCTGACTTAGTCAAGCGGTCAACAATGACCCAAACTGCATCCTTACCCTCAACCGTTTTAGGCAAACCCATAACGAAGTCCATCGTTATCATGTCCCATTTCCATTCTTGGAGCGAGAGGTCCTGCAAAAGACCGCTGGATCTTTGCCTCCCAGATTTCACGGCTTGACAGGTGGAACACTGCGATACCCAACTCTCGATGTTCTTTTTCATTCCTGGCCAATGGTACAACTTCCTCAAGCCCTGGTACATTTTAGACATCCCCGGATGAACAGCAAACTTAGAGTTATGGCCTTCCTGGAGGACTTTTTTCCTCAACTCTTCGACGTCTGGAACACACACCCGATCGCGAAACATTATAGTCACATTGCTCGCTCTCCGGTAGCCTAATACTTCGCTATTGACCGCTTCCAATAGTGAGGCATCTCTGCTTTGAGCCCCTTTTATCCACCAGAGCAAATTTGTTTGATCCACTGCTTGACATCCAATAGAATCTTCCTCCACTACTGCGCACAGATTCAACGAAACTAGCATAGCCACCAATTCCTGCTCCTCGCGAACCTTAGAGACGCAGCCCTTCCTACGACTTAACGCATCTGCTACCTGGTTAGCTTTGCATGGATGGTAAGCTATATCCAACTCATAGTCAGCCAACAACTCTACCCACTTCCTCTGGCGATTGTTCAGGTCCGGCTGCGTGAAAATGTGCTTCAAGCTCTTATGGTCCGTATACAATTGCACCTTCTCCCCGTACAGGTATGACCTCCAAATCTTAAGGGTGAACGCCACGGCACCCAGCTCCAAATCGTGCGTGGGATAGTTGATCTCATGCTTTCTTAACTGTCGGGATGCATAAGCAATAACCGCCCCTTCCTGCATAAGAACACACCCGAGGCCAGTCTTACACGCATCGGTGTACACCACAAATGGCACTCCTGACTTTGGCAGTATTAGTACAGGCGTCTTAGTCAAGCTTTCCTTTAGCGACTGGAAGCTCTTTTCACACCTTGCTGACCACACAAACGGAACTCCCTTACCAGTCAATTGCGTCAACGGCTTGGAGATACTTGTAAACCTTTTCACGAACTTCCGGTAATACCATGCCAAACCCAAGAAACTTCAAACCTCTGTCACATTACTCGGTCGCGGCCACTTTGCGATTACCTCAATCTTCTCTGGATCCACAGCTACTCCTGACTCGGATACAACATGCCCCAGAAACCCAATCTCCCTTTGCCAGAAACTGCATTTACTCATCTTTCCGTACAGCTGATGCTCTTGCAACTTACTCAAGACCAACTCCAGATGCTCCGCATGCGACCCATCATCCTTGGAGTATACCAATATGTCGTCGATGATACAATCACAAACTTGTCCAAGTATTCCCGGAATACATTATTCATCAACTTCATAAAGGCAGCCGGCACATTAGTCAATCCAAAAGGCATAACTACGAATTCGTAGTGACCATAGCGCGTCCGGAAAGCTGTCTTACGGATGTCCCCTTCAGCGATAGGAATCTGATGGTAGCCCGAGGCTAAATCGATCTTTGAGAACCACAAAGCTCCTTGCAGCTGGTCCAACAACACATCGATTTGCGGTAATGGATATTTGTTTTTAATGGTCACCTTGTTTAGCCCATGGTAATCGATGCACAACCTGAAGGTCCCATCCTTTTTCTTCACAAACAATACTGGAGCTCCCCAAGGTGAACTGCTAGCATGAATGAACCCTTTTTCCATCAAGTATTCCAACTGCTTCTTTAGCTCCGCCATTTCTGCTGGCGCTAACCGATACGGTGCTTTAGACACCAGAGCTGTTCCGGACTCTAGCTCAATTGTGAACGGGTCACCACAAGCTGGCGGTGGTCCTTACAGCGACTGGAATACGTCTGAATATTCAGACATTGTTGATATAGCATCTATATCCATGCCCGCCCCCTCGCCGGCAATGGTAATAGTCTCATTTCCTTTTTCAATGAGCTCCTTTGTATGCATCATTGAGATCACAGGAATACCGCGTTGTGTCTTCATTCCCTGGAAAACTAGCTTTCTCCCGCCGAGATCAAAGTTAACGCGCGTCCGCACACAGTCCAACACTGCATGATACCGAGTTAACCAATCCATCCCAAGAATCACCTCATATCTTTTTAACTGCAACTCAATAAGATCCCCAGGCATCTCTACTCCTCCGATGATGATGTCCACCGACTTGAAAGTCCCTCGCGACTGTACAACGTCTCCGGCCGTCTCCACATTCCTGGAAATACCAGTAGAGGTTCCCACGAACCCCGAATACCCTGATAACCTCGGGCTCACAAAACTGTGCAAAGCACCGGTGTCAAATAAGGTGAACGCTGCTACTCCTCCCACGGTAACCGATCCTACACGGTTTCCTAAATTTTAAGAGACTCGACAAAAAGGACTTGACTCTTCCATTCACATAACGATAAACAGTTAACAGAGCAGAAGATTACATACCTGCGATCGGTTTGGCATCCTCGTCATCGTAGACCTTGGCGACATACGCCCTCGGCTCGCGAGCAGCCCTCTTGGGCGGAGGCGGCAATACCTCACGCGGCTGGTTGCCTCCCCGGTTGTCCCCTTGGTCTCCGATAGGTCTCGACCTACATTCCATGCTTGTAGCACATGTCGCTTAACTGAGCCCAGTCCCTTATCTCATGACCAAAACGTGCACACTTGAAGCAAGCAAGTCCATTTGCGTCACATGGTCCAAAATGGAACGAAGTACACTTCCCACACTTGGGGGTAGCAGGTCCCTTCCAAGCCTCTCCTCAACCTTCTCCTGGATAACCTCCATGGCCACGGTTACCTCATGTGATGCCTCAGCCTTAACCTCCTCCTCCTTCGGAGTTGGAGCTCCGCCACCTCTTTATATGTACGCCTTATTTATATATATTTCATAGGTCATAGTCCGTTCAAACCAGTAACCCGACAACCATCCGTCACCGTATGCTAACCCTTGACGGTTCAACTTAGCACACAACAACCAGGTATATATTTCACATTTCAATAACTAGCAACAGACTATGATTCTTAACAAACTACTCCTACACAAGATATATCATAGGTAAGATAAGTTATGAGTAAAGAGTATCCACATGTTACCCCCTCACCTTAGAGATTTGGAGGACAAGCAAAGAACGAAAACACAGCTACGAATATGCACAACACAAAATGGAGTTAGGTTCCAGCACCTTTCCATTTTAGGAAACTTTCCATTCTTGGAAGGTTTCTATTTTGGGAAACTTCTAAATCGAGAAACTTCCTTTTTCGGAAAGTTCCCATTTCTGGAAATTTCCTAATTCGGGAAAGTTGGTTTAACCAAACCGACCCAATCCGGTTAATCCAAACCAAACCGACCCGGTTAATCCGAACCAGCTCACTCGGTTTATTAGGGTTTCCCCTAACCGGTCCGGTTAGCTTCCCTAAACCGAACTAGGGTTACCGAGAGTTACCTTGCACGAGAAATAACCCGACAACTAGGGTTTCTCCGAACCCTTTTGGCGAACCGACGACGACGGCGACGAACGAGGCAGCGGATTCGACTAAGCGACGGCTCGGCTTAGTCTCACGACGAGCTCTTCCTGAAGCAACGGTGGATCCGACAATGGTTCATCCTACACCGGATTCGGCGACCACCGAGTCTTCTACGGTTACGGTCACGGACGTGATCTTCTTCCCATGAGGACGGCCTCGTTTCCTTTTCACCACAACCGGAGCTTCTCCTCCGATTGGTTCCTCTCTTCGGTCGGCAACAACACTCGGCGGCTCTTTTCTCATGACCGCGGCGGCTTGACAAGGCACAGGATCGGCGGCGATGGCACGGCGACGATTCTGCAGAATTTCGTTAGGGTTTGAGATCTCTAAGCCTCCCATCTCATTCACCTTCTCCTTATATAGGGAAAAGGGAGAAAACCCTAGGTCTTCACTCATTTGGGCTTCCTCTAAATAGGCCGGATCCGAGTCCAATGGGCCTTGGGGTGGGATATTACAGCATATCCTAGATTTGATCACTATATATGTATGCTGAAAAGATGATACAAATTTAGAAATACTTCATATCACTTGCATATTAACAAACGACCTATAGTTTCTCTGTTATCTTGAGTTTGGAGAATTTACAAGTGTAGCCTGAAGTTTGTTTTATTTCTACATCTATTTATAGAAACATTAGGAGTAAACTCTTACTTGGACAACATCCAATCTATATCAATCCCACAAGCACTTGCTCCTTGCTGAACCTGAACCAGATCATTCCATTAAAAAAGTTTTGCCTACGTTTTTTGCATATACTATTGGTAGGTTTTGTGATATTCGTCATGTAATGTTATTAAATCTTAACTGTTAATCCTCTGGCAATCAAAATGGATGGAATGCCAAAAAATTCCCAAATTAAGCATTTAATGAGTCAAAAGCAGATACATATGGTAATTTGTTGTCAAAAAATGGTAATTTGTTTATTTCTTAACCGTCTTTGATTGATACTTGGGTATGTGTATTTTTAGAATCTAGTTGATGATTAGTTGTATTGTTTTATCGTTTCTTATATCGCTTTTAAATTTGAGACAAAACAAAACAAAGACATGTCCTAGCAACTTGTGGTGTAATCAGAGAATCGTTTTCTCTTGAAGGGTAAGATTGCTTTTACCCATAAAATGAGAAACTCTTTTCTGATTGCGGCTACAAGTTCTAAGTCATGTCCTATGGTCATCATTCTCGTGTTAGTCCTTAACGCAGTGTTTAGCTCTGCGACACATATCAATGGCTTGAACAAGGTATATACATGGTCTTTTTCTGAAGGTGTTTTTTTCATTTTATCTTTTTGAGTAATGATTCTAAAGACATATGGAACTATCTTTTTCGAAAAACTAGATTCATATTGTGCACTTGGGAGCAAGGCGACATGATTCCCCTGAGCTAGTAACTAAATCACATTACCAAATTCTAGAACCAATTGTTGGAAGGTACACCAAATATTATTTTTTATGCAATGCCAATGTTAGCAAACTATTGAGTATCCTTCTAACATACGAGGAGCACAAACTAAGAGTATACTCATTTTCTTCTTTTACATTTCTTGTCATAGCAAACAAGCTGCCAAGAATTCTATAGTATACAGTTATAGGCATGGTTTTTCCGGCTTTGCAGCAAAACTTAGTGCCTCACAAGCAAAGAACCTTTCAGGTATTTATATTTTCATAGACTTTTATGTCATTATATGGTCATCAACAAAAAAAAAAAATATATATATATATATATTCATGGTGAAAAGCATGAAATGACAATCGATTTGTTCTTTTATAAGCGCATCCTGAGGTTCTTTGTGTTATACCGAGTCGAGTATTGAGGTTGAAAACAACCAGGACATTTGATTACTTGGGACTTTTGCCTAGTTCTCCGAAAGGTCTTCTATATGATACCAAAATGGGCAGTGAAGCTATTATTGGCATCGTAGATTCAGGTTTATCTCTCAAGATTTTCTCGCTATTTTTTTCTTGTAAAATCTCTCTATCAATAATTAAATAACACAATGGAAGAGTGTTATTTTTGTTCCAGGGATATGGCCAGAGTCACCGTCATTTAACGACATGGGTCTAGGACCGATCCCGAAGCATTGGAAGGGACATTGTGTGTCTGGGAATGGATTTAACGGCACAAAAAATTGTAATAAAAAGATTATAGGAGCTGAGTTCTTTGTGGGAGGTCTTGCTGAAAGAACAAATGGACAATATGATTTCGATTTAAAAGATGAGTATAGGTCCTCGAGAGACGGTGTAGGCCATGGGACTCACGTGGCTGCAATAGCTGCTGGTTCTTTTGTGGCAAATGCAAGCCACAATGGACTTGCTGGAGGAGCCGCAAGAGGCGCAGCTCCTCAAGCACGCATAGCTTCGTACAAGGCGTGTTGGGGAAGTGTTGGATGTGTAACACCTGATGTACTCAAAGCAATTGATCATAGTATACGTGATGGAGTTGATGTTATATCTATTTCGATTGGTACTGACGCGCCTGCAAGTTTTGATATTGATCAGAGCGATATCGCATTTGGTTCATTCCAAGCTGTGATGAAAGGAATTCCCGTTGTATGTGCTGCTGGAAATGAAGGACCTAACGCTCTTACTGTTGACAATGTTGCTCCATGGATCATTACCGTGGCTGCTACATCAATGGACCGTTCCTTCCCAGTCCCCATCACTCTTGGAAACAATCTAACAATACTTGTATTACCCATTCTCCTGACTTCCATTTATATATATTTTTTTCTTTTATTATGATTTGTGATACCTATGTAGATGTGCCCTCAACCATACGGCTTATGGCTCGAGTTTCGTTCAAAGGGCTCACAAAATTCACTGCTAATTTTGATTTTGCATTGTTTCTACAACAAATATGTGATTCTTTGTTTGTCCGCAATATTTCAGGGGGATGGTTTAAATACATTACCAGAAGTTGGATTTTCTGATCTTATGTTATTAGATGAAGTTATGGAAACCTCTATCGAACAAGGGCAAACTAAAGGAAAAATCGTGCTTGCGTTTACGCCAACCGGTAGAGCGATTAAAAAAGCGGATCGAGTATTGAAGGTTGGATGTGCTGGTATTATCTATGCACAATCTGTAATCGATCCTACTGTTTGCATTGGCTTGGATGTTCCTTGCGTTGTGGTGGATTATGAATTTGGAACTGACATGTTATACTATATCCAGACAACCGAGTAAGAAAATTTTACCACCTTTCTTTAATCTTTGGTATTATATTTCTTTGTTTATCTATCTGATAAATTAGAGATTTTGATTTTTGTAGTGTGCCAATAGCAAAACTAAGTCCTTCCAAGACACTAATTGGCCGGCCTATTGCATCTAGAGTGGCTCATTTTTCTTGTAGAGGACCTAATTCAGTTTCTCCAGCAATTCTAAAGGTTTGTGTAGTAATTAACTACTTTTTTGTTGTTTATTCAAATATATTGATCCATGTGGTGATCGATATTTGGAATTCTGTTGGATAATAATGCAGCCTGACATAGCAGCCCCGGGTGTTAACATTCTTTCTCCGGTATCTGGTGTGTATAAGTTAATGTCGGGAACATCAATGGCGACTCCTGTTGTGTCGGGAATTGTTGGACTACTTAGACAAATCCGTCCTCACTGGTCTCCTGGTGCAATTCGATCCGCTCTTGTCACAACAGGTTCTTACTCAGAAACCTTCCTATAAAAAACTAATGACCAATTGACCATGCATGTAAATATAGAGTTGTTCAATCCCGGTTTTAGTTCGATTTCGGTTTTAGAAAATAAGTTACCAATCTTAGGATTAGTTTAGTATGATTTTTGGTTTAAATTTGTTTTTTTTTTTCAATTTGATTTTAATTTTTCAGAAATAGAGAAAAATAAAACATTCTAGCCATCATATACTGAATTCAATTCAGTATTTGGATAGGGTTTTTCGGTTCGGTTATCTCGATTGAAAATTCCATCAAAAATGGGAAAAACACTAACTGTTGTTTATGATTAATTGTCATGAAGCATGGAGGACCGATCCATTTGGAGAGCCAATATTTTCAGAGGGATCAACACGTAAACTTGCTGATCCATTTGATTACGGAGGCGGTCTTATTAACCCCGAGAAAGTAGCAAACCCAGGACTTGTCTACGACATGGCCTTCGATGACTATGTTCACTACTTGTGTTCTGCGGATTACGATGACGCATCAATTTCCAAACTACTTGGCAAAGATTACAAATGTTCTACGCCAAAGCCATCTATGCTCGATTTCAACATGCCTTCCATCACAATCCCAAGTCTCACTGGAGAGGTCACTGTGACTAGAACCGTAACGAATGTTGGACCATCCGGTTCGGTTTATAGGCTTGTAGTGGAACCTCCTTCCGGTATAGAGCTGGAGGTGAATCCGAAGACTCTAGTTTTCGGTACACACACCACCAAGGTTACTTTTAGTGTGATAGTGAGAACGAATCATAAAGTGAACAGTGATTTTTATTTTGGGAGCTTGTGTTGGACCGATGGAGTGCACAATGTTACTATTCCGGTTTCTGTGAGAACTAAGATCATGAGGAATTACGCCTAAATATTTTTAACTTGTAACTATAGTGTTATTTTTTTTTGTAATGATTCATTTTGAACCTTGAGATTCTTTCATGAATCAATCAGATGGTTTCCGTGTATTCAAGGGGTGGCTGTGTATTTCTCTCTAGACATTTTATCTCTTTGTTTCACTACACAAACTATCTAAACTGACCATAAAACTAGATGAACTTCTTATCCCTTTGAAATTGACCAAATGATAAGAAGTTGGTCAGCCAGTTCATCAACGTTGGTCACGTAAGATAAATTAACTTGAGGCAGTATACAAATAGTTGAAATTTTTTTTTGTCAACCCAAATACTTGAAACTATATGCGAAAGACGACCCAAAAAAATCCCTTGTATCAAATTAAACACAGTGATAATTTTGACATTGAGTTTCAAAACCAAATCCAAACTTAGCACAATATTACAAGACAAAATTACAAATGAAAATAAAGCAGAGTGAGTAGGTGAAAATCAAGCAGAGCAAATAGACTTGTTTGCTTAATGGTTTCTGTTCTTTGGCCAGATTCCGATTTCAATGTAATCATCTTCAGTGGCACAAGCCCTGAATATTCCATTTGTGTTAAACGGCATTGTGACTTCACCATTGGCCGAAACTGCAATGAGTCTATAACTTCCTTTTGGTACGGATTGGTCGTCTATGGAAAAAACATTTTCTCCCAAGCCCGATTCCCTAACAGAGAACCCTAGCTTCTTTCTTCCTCCTCTCCTCACCGCCACATCCCCATTTTTTTACCGGAAACTATGGTTTAGTCCGTTTCCTTCGTTAGCAGCACCTGCCTTCCGGCTTCGTGCGGGGAGGCTAGGTCTCTCTGATGGCTTCATTTGAAGATGCAGCTGCTGAAGCAGCAACCTGTAGCAGCACCAGATGGGAATACTTCAGAAAAGGACGGGCCAGCTGGTGGGCTTGAAGCTTGATGGGCTTTTGGAGTGGATCAGTCCGAGCAAAGAGAGGACGTGATGAGCACTCAAAGGAAGGGCTAGAGGATATCTTTGGAGAAGATTTACTCAAGCTTGAAGATTTCCTTATTCTTAGGAGAAGATTAGGAAAGTGTACTTATCCATGAAGATTTATATTGAAGAGTAAATCTAGCATGGAGTAGAGGCCAAGGCTAGGTTGAGCCGCAGGTCATTGGGTATAAATAGGTGTGTTAGGACGAGAAAAAGCTTTAACACAACTAGAGCAAATATTTAGCAAAGGGATAAGGGTTTCGGGAAACACAGAAATCTTGTATCAAGGGCTAAAGGGAAAAGAGTTCACGTATCGGGTTGATTCGTGAACAGGGTAGACTAGGATTAAGTGAAAGCAATACGTGTAAGTATTCGAGTCATTAATCAAATGTCTTTTTGAGGAACCCTTTGTGTTGTGTTCTGTTTCTGCTTCAGTAGTATTCTCTGAATTACGTAGCTGTTACATTTTCATTTGGTATCAGAGCGGCACTTGTTCGTATTACTACAGGTGAGATCTTGTGGAGAAAATGGATAGCTATGACGAATTGGTTAACAATTCTAAGGTGATACTTGATGGCGGAAACTACGGGTTCTGGAAATCTAGGATGAAGTTCATAATCGTGGGAATCGATGTACTGGCCTGGAGATCTGTACTGTTACAATGGGAAGCACCTGTGATAGTGGATGACAATGGATTCAGGACTCCTAAACCAGAGGAGACATGGACAGAGGAAGAATTAAAGAAGGCCAAGTACAACGCCAGAGCTTTGTCTGCCATAC
Organism: Draba incana; assembly: GCA_963576765.1. Taxonomy (NCBI): domain Eukaryota; kingdom Viridiplantae; phylum Streptophyta; class Magnoliopsida; order Brassicales; family Brassicaceae; genus Draba; species Draba incana. The sequence goes on along the minus strand of OY755215.1, from coordinate 10,832,656 downwards.
ATTCTTCTGTAACTAAGAAGACCTTCGAGCTGATTCAAGGATGCGAAACAGCAAAGGAAGCATGGGATCTGCTTCAGACACACTTCGAGGGAACCTCTAAGGTTCAGAGTTCCAGAAGAGACATGATGGCTTCTCGGTTTGAAAACATGAGGATGGAGGAACATGAATCTATATCAGACTTTAGTTCAAGGTTGAAGTCACTGGCGCAGGAGTCTGCGACACTGGGAAAGAAGTACAAAGACAAAAAATTGGTAAAGAAATTCTTAAGATGCCTTCCTGTTCGATTCATGGCTTACAAGTCAGCTCTGAACGTGTCTCAAAATACCGAAGATCTTAGTTTCTGTGAAGTTGTGGGGATGCTACAGGCTCATGAGATGGAACTGAACAATGCTGCAGACTACTCAAGGAAGAACAAGAACTTGGCTCTAATTCATGTGAGACAACTGAAGAGACTGAAGACGGAGATCCGATGAGTTTGCTGGTAAGAAGGTTCGATCGAGCTCTGAGAAGAATCGAACGAGGTCAAGGTCAGAAGAGTACAGGAGGAGGTAGGTTTCAGTCTGAAGGAGAGAAGCAAGGTAGGAAGGCTGAACTTCAGTGTCACGAATGCAAGGGATATGGTCACTTCAAGTCTGAATGTCCTTCAATCAGGAGAAGAGAAATGAAATGCTCAGTATGCAAAGGAGTCGGACACACCCAGCAAGAGTGTGTTGATACTCAGAAGCAAAGAAGAGAGAGGTCGATGATGGCTGAAGAAGACTCTGAAGCTGACAGTGAGGCTGAAGAAATCCTGAATAACCTTGTATCATTCGTGGGAATCCTGGAAATAGAAGATGAACAGTCTGATTCTGAAGCTGATGATGATGAACTGGTTGAAAGTTACAAAGAGGTTCGTGAGACTCTCATCAGATTGGGACAGGAGAATCGTGCACTAGTAAAGGAGAAGCAGCATCTTGAAGCTCAGGTTGTAGATCTACAAGGAAAACTTCAGGATGAACAGAAGTTGAGTCAGGAGAGTGTTCTATTACTGAAGGAAAAACTCAATCTGGTGGTCAAGGCAGTCAATCTGGAAAAGGAACTACTAGCTGAGAAGAAGATCTCTGCCGAACTTCAATCACAACTGGATTTGCAGTACAAGAAGATTCGCATGTTTGCTGGAACAGAACAATTGGATAGAATTCTGTCTTATGGAAGGACTGAAGCAGTTCACAGAGGACTAGGATACACTGGGAAAGGTGGATCAGAAGCCAACAGCATCAAGTTTGTGGCCACCAGTGGTCAGTCACAACCTACGGTCAGAACTGGAGTTGCGAAAGTAAGAAGACTGGAAGTCAGTGCAAAACAAAAGAGTGGATGTTACTTCTGCGATAAGCATGGGCACATACGAGCCTATTGCTACAAGTACTGGGAGAGAGTCAGACGGCTTCAGTATGAGGGAGATTTTGTCAGAAGAACAAGAAGATACAGGTCCATGGTATTTTGATAGTGGTAGTTCTCGACACATGACGGGAACCTTGGGCATTCTGGACAACTTCAAGACAATCAAGAAAGGCAAGGTTACTTTCGGGGACGGAGGACATGGTCGCATTCAAGGAAAAGGTCAGACATGTGATACAGATTTACCTAAACTAATGAATGTTTATCTGGTGCAGGGTCTAAAAGCAAATCTCATCAGTGTGAGCCAACTGTGTGACGAAGGGTTGACAGTATGCTTCACAAAACAGGACTGCAAGGCAATAGACAACAAAGGGAAGACTGTGTTGATGGGAGTTAGAACTGGCAACAACTGTTACATGTGGAAGAAAGAGGCTATCAACTGCTTCAGTGCAACAGATGATCTAAACCTATGGCATCAACGGTTGGATCACATGAATGTTCGAAGCCTTACGTCTCTCACAAATCAGGAGATGGTCAGGGGAGTTCCTCAACTTAAGGGAGGAGAAACATTTGTGTGTGGACCTTGCAGCAAGGGTAAGCAGGTGAAAGTTCAACACAAGAAGGTGATGGATGTTCACTCGGAGTCAGCACTTGATCTGGTTCACATGGATTTGATGGGGCCTACTCAAGTGGAGAGTGTCGCTGGAAAAAGGTATGTGTTTGTCCTCGTTGATGACTACACAAGATTTTCTTGGGTCAGATTTCTCCGGGAAAAATCTGAAGCAGCAGACAGCTTCAGAATCTGGGCGTTACAACTGATTAATGAACGAGGAGGAATCAAGAAGATACGCAGTGATCATGGTGGTGAATTCCAGAATGGGTACATGAAGGAATTCTGTGAAGATCATGGTATTGCGCACCAGTTTTCAGCCCCTTGGACGCCTCAGCAAAATGGTGTAGTTGAAAGGAAAAACAGGACGCTGCAGGAAATGGCTAGAGCAATGATACATGGAAACAACATTGCTGAGAGATACTGGGCAGAAGCTGTAAGTACTTCATGCTACATTATCAACAGGGTCTATGTTCGGAAAGGATTGTCCAAGACACCGTATGAGTTGTGGAAAGGTAAGAAGCCAAATCTCAGCTACTTTCATGTGTTCGGGTGTAAGTGCTACATTCTGAATGACAAAGACTACCTGGGAAAGTTCGATTCAAGAAGTGATGATGGTATTTTTCTGGGTTATTCTGAGAGTAGTACAGCCTTCAGATGTCTGAATAAAAGAACAGGAGTGATCGTTGAATCAGTCAATGTGGTTTTTGATGACTGTGCTGGTACAAGGTCATGCAGGGATAGGATTGTGCTTCATGACGAGGAGTCAGAAGACCCATCAGATAAAGGAAGAGGACAGCAGTCTGGTACAGAGGTAGAGTCTGACTCAGAACTCCAATCTGGTGCAGAGGAAGAGACAGAGCAAGCTGCTACACCTCACGTGCCTCGGAATCATTCAGCATCTGATCTTATCAGTAATGTGAATGAAGGGAGGAAAACCCGAGGAGTTAAGAAGGATTATCGCGAAATGGTAGGCCTAAAGAAGAAAAACCACGAAGTAGTTCAGTTTGCATGCTTTGTGTCAGTGATTGAACCACGGAATCATGTTCAAGCCCTTGAAGACGATTTCTGGATTATTGCAATGGAACAAGAGCTCGAGCAGTTTGAGGGAAACGATGTGTGGGAATTGGTTCCACGACCAGAGGATGTCAACATTGTGGGTACGAAGTGGATTTTCAAAAACAAGATCGATGAGACTGGAGTTGTGGTTCAAAACAAAGCAAGACTGGTGGCACAAGGATATTCTCAGATTGAAGGAGTGGATTTTGAAGAAACATTTGCTCCTGTAGCAAGATTGGAGTCGATTCGTTTTTTCTTGGGCATGTCGTGTATTCTGAACTTCAAAGTTTATCAGATGGACGTCAAGAGTGCATTCCTGAATGGTTTCCTGCAGGAGGAGGTTCACGTGGAGCAACCAAAAGGGTTTGAGGATTCGGATAATCCAAACCATGTGTACAGACTGAAGAAAGCCCTGTATGGGCTGAAGCAGGCACCACGAGCTTGGTATGAAAGACTGACGAGCTTCCTGATGCAGCAAGGATATGCAAGGGGTAGTGTGGATAAGACACTGTTTATACTTGAGCAGGAGAAGCATATCATGATGGTCCAGATTTACGTGGACGATATTATCTTTGGAAGTACATCACAGAAGCTAGTAGACGAGTTTGTGGAAAGCATGACTCAGGAGTTTGAGATGAGCATGGTTGGGGAGTTGAAGTACTTCCTGGGACTTCAAATTACTCAATCAGAAGAGGGTGTGTTTATTTCTCAGAGTACCTATGCAAAGAATCTTCTGACCAAGTTCAAGATGGACCAATGCAAAGAAGCCAAGACACCTATGAGTACTACAGCCAAGATGACACGAGACAGTGAGGGGAATGATGTGGACGTCAAGCTGTACAGAGGAATGATCGGCAGTCTGCTGTATCTCACTGCAAGTAGACCTGATTTGTGTCTGAGTGTTGGAATCTGTGCTCGGTTTCAAGCCAAGCCAAAGCAGTCGCATCTTGAAGCAGTCAAGAGAATTATCAGATATGTCAAAGGTACAGCCAATTTGGGAGTTTGGTTCTCAAAAGGATCAAACAAAAATTTGGTTGGATACTGTGATGCTGACTGGGCTGGGAGTTTAGATGATCGGAAAAGTACCAGTGGTGGGTGTTTCTTTTTGGGAAATAACTTGATCTCCTGGATGAGCAAGAAACAGAACTCTGTATCTTTGTCCACAGCTGAAGCAGAGTACATTGCCCTAGGAAGCTGCTGCACCCAACTTCTCTGGATGAAACAAATGTCTGCTGACTATGGGATGGATTCTGGACCACTTCTGGTTCACTGTGACAACAAGAGTGCTAAAAGCATCTCAAAGAACCCAGTGCAACACTCGAGAACAAAGCACATTGACATTCGACACCACTTCATCAGAGAACTTGTGGAGGAGAAACAGGTAGTGGTGGAACATATTGTTACTGATTTACAACTGGCTGATTTATTTACAAAACCCCTGGATTTTAATCGTTTTATCACTTTAAGAAATTCGATTGGTGTTTGTGGAATTTGATCAATTGTGAAGTGTGCAGAACTGATACAGGTACTGGTTCAAGGTGCATATGAGGCTTTGATTTTGTTTGGAGTCTAAAACATCAATGAGAAAGAGCTGCCTATCATGTCGTCTTGTCTTGACATCAGTACAGGTTCCACGGTAAAGAAAGAGTCAAAGTTGAAGAAAGAAAATTCAGGAGACAGCTTCTGAGAAGTCAAGTGATGGAGCTGTCTCAGTCAAAAGAAAAGAAAAAAAAAAAAAAAAAAAAAAAACAACAAAAGAACCCAGAAAAGTGGGCAGGCGTGTGGAGGTGAAGAAAATAAAAAAAAGGTGATTCACACGCCTTAAGTGCATCAGCAACTCTCTCGAGTGGATAAAGGTTGAAAACTGGTTGAGACAAGATAAAGACATGATGGTGTGAAAGCTACTCATTGGAGTAGAAGATGACCAGATGGTATGAATCAGGTCAAGCTGAGTGTGTACTGCGAATTGGTCAAAGCTCAGTCTCTGAAACATCACTCAAAAAAAAATGGTAAATTAATCTTGTGTCAAAGAAAAGTTTTTCAAAAGCCAGTTTAGATCCTTACAATAACCATCATTATCTGTTTAATCCCCATTATGCTATCAAGTGAATGTGGTTGTTACTCTGTGTGTTTATGAAAAATCTAATGAGTGTAAAAAGCTGTTGCAGTGTTCTGAAGTTGGTACAGGATCTCCTAGTTCAAAACAATCCGAGAATTTGGGCTTCTGTGTGTATGGGCTTGGCAACAAAAATGGGCCTCAGAATGTCGGTTGGACTTTTAGTGTTTTCCAAATTGCAGCCCAAAAGAATTTCGTGAGTTTAAATAGTCCTCTTGTTTGGCCACGAAAAGAAGTACAGGAAAATCAAGAGTCTTTTACTTCAGAAACCCTAGAAATTCAAAAGAGGAAAAAGAAGATTTCGTGCAGTCACCATGGGAGGAGATTCAAGCTCGAAGTTGGCTAAAAACAAGAGATCGAAGAAGGATTCCCCAAAGGACGATCCCAATCAACTCCGATTGAGGGATGAAGCAGAAGAAGACGAGGGGTCACCGACTTACAAGACCCCAGGTCTTGAACTAGGTGGCGAGGAGATGCCTATGTTTGATGCCCGGGTGAATGAAGCAACTGATCTCATAGGTCAGCTTGCAGAAGACTATCGGACTCCGTCGTCATCTCCGATTCGTGACGAGGATTCCGAGAACGAGGTAGTCGAGGTCACTGATTCTGCATGGGGTATGGAAGAAGAGGAGATAGAAGAGAAGCCTTTGATTCGTAACTCAAAGACACTAAAGGTGAAAAAGGAACTGCAGAAGAAGTTGGGGAAACAAGTCGAGGAGGAAGAGAGCTCTGAAACTGGTGATTCAGACGATGCAGGAACAGGATCTGCTACTGGAACAGGATCTGTGACTGGTGGAGTCTCCTTTGATTCTGACAAGTTCTGCTCAGCTGGAGCCTACCAAAGGTACATCGTATTCAAACATCGAGGTATTATTGGTGAAAAATTGGTTGATTTAGAGAAACAGAAGGAATTGGAGTATCCGTCTGTGATTGCTGAAGCTGGATTTTCTCCCACAGTATCGATTAAGTCAGGTTATGATAGGGAGGTTATTAATGATTTTTATGCAAATCTGGGAGACACTGTGATAAATGATGGGAGAGTTATGGTTTTGGTCCGAGGTCGCATCATTCACTTCAGTCCTGTCAAGATCAACGAGTTTCTGAAGATGTCTGAACTGAATGCCAAGGATTTGAAGACTGCAGCAGCAACTGACAAAACAGATCCAGACTATGTTGCTGCTTTGGCTATTCTGGCTGGGCACAACTGGTATCCAACAACGCATCGTACACACATCGCTCAATACAGAGCCTTGCTTCTGTATAAGTTGGCTCAGAAGGTGCGAGTGGATTTTGGAGAGATGGTATTTCAGCAAGTTATGGCCATAAGTGAGATTGAGAGAGAAGACAACAAGCAGGCTGATTCAAGAAAGCTGGTGTTCCCTCATCTGATCTATGGGATGATTCAGGAACAGTGTGGAGATGTTGTCAGTGAAGATGAGGTTTTGGTACTCCCTACGCATTACCAGATGGATGGTCGAACTGAGAAGAAGGACACGGGAGCAACCAAAGGGGCAACTAGGACATCATTGCGTACCAGGACCAAGGCTGCTGCATCAGTCAAAGATGAACCAGTAACCAAGAAAAGAGCCCAGCCGTCTTTAAGCCTACCTGCTCTGAAGAAGAAAACCAAGAGGGAGCCAGAACAGTCAAAGCCGTCTAGCTCAGCTCAGTTTGATGACTCAGGATCAACAATCGACGTTCAACTTGGCCACATCAGTGTGCCTCTGGGTCGCTCAAATCAGAAGGTGGTCAACAACGCTCTGCATCAGATTACTTCTGTGCTGCATCAGCTGACTGGGATAGTTCGTGACCTGCGTCATGCAAACCAAGGTGAGTCTCTCTGATCTCTTGTTATTCTATTTTGTCCACTAATGTCTGTGTTTTTAACTTGTGTGCTCCCAAGCAGGGGGAGAAATGAGTGATGACGAAAGTGGTTAAGTAGGTCGTGGTCTGTGGGGGAGCATGGGGGCTGGTTTTTTGTGAATGAAGTTTTTAAATTGCATTTAAGAACTCGGTTGCGATTATGGGGGAGTTTTTTCTTTTGGGTTCTGATTCCAAACTCTAAGTACTTTAGTTTGTTCAGACTTGAGCTTGTAATACATTTTACAAGTTGGCTTCTTATGGATGGAGTTGGAACTTGTGTGTTGGGTTGCGGTTGTCTTTGTGGTTGTTGTGAGTTTGTTTTTGCAGATACTTGGGAGACACACAAAGCTAAAAAGGGGGAGATTGAAGATGCAGCTGCTGAAGCAGCAACCTGTAGCAGCACCAGATGGGAATACTTCAGAAAAGGATGGGCCAGCTGGTGGGCTTGAAGCTTGATGGGCTTTTGGAGTGGATCAGTCCGAGCAAAGAGAGGACGTGATGAGCACTCAAAGGAAGGGCTAGAGGATATCTTTGGAGAAGATTTACTCAAGCTTGAAGATTTCCTTATTCTTAGGAGAAGATTAGGAAAGTGTACTTATCCATGAAGATTTATATTGAAGAGTAAATCTAGCATGGAGTAGAGGCCAAGGCTAGGTTGAGCCGCAGGTCATTGGGTATAAATAGGTGTGTTAGGACGAGAAAAAGCTTTAACACAACTAGAGCAAATATTTAGCAAAGGGATAAGGGTTTCGGGAAACACAGAAATCTTGTATCAAGGGCTAAAGGGAAAAGAGTTCACGTATCGGGTTGATTCGTGAACATGGTAGACTAGGATTAAGTGAAAGCAATACGTGTAAGTATTCGAGTCATTAATCAAATGTCTTTTTGAGGAACCCTTTGTGTTGTGTTCTGTTTCTGCTTCAGTAGTATTCTCTGAATTACGTAGCTGTTACATTTTCATCATTCACTCTTCTTCGTATTATGGTTGTACACAGTATAGATCTTGGTTTTCGTTGTGGGTTTGAAGGGCTGGCTTTTGTCCTAGTAATAGTTTCTTCAGTGTCTTATCGATTACAAACTGCAATATGCAGTTCTTCTTCTTTATCCATCTTATTTCTCTCTTCCATGGCCTTGGATTCGTTTGCCCATTCGTTGATATTGTCGCTAGACCTCTACCAGCACGTGTTCTATTTCCTTCAAACTAATACACACACCTCATGGCTTAAAGGAAATATGATAAATTGATGAGATTAAGAACATAAAATTATTTAGGAAGAAAAATTATTACACTCTCATGAGAATAAAATTGCAAAGTGCATATAAACTTATATAGGGATTGAATAACAATATATTATAAACTAATATGGAAATAGTATATTAGAAATAATGGTGATTTTTCTATTCTCGATATTCTTCTAATTCTTTTCAGATCTTTCTTGATTCTTCATAACTTTCATAAATTAGATATGATCGATCTTTTGAATCTCCCAATATAATACAAGTTGTGGATAGTTTTTGGTGGAAACCCTTTGGTTGTCTCTTATTGAGTTTGGCAGCAGTAATGGTTCTCTTGTGATGAGTTTCCAGAAAATTATGACCCAGACTCCCACACAACAATTACCACAGACGATGTCTCTTAGTGGAAGGAGATCACTGGAATGATGCAAAAGTCACCATAAGAAATGTGTCCAAGATGCTCAAATCTTTGGCAGACATGCTCACTGTAAGAAAGTCGTGCCTTGCGCTTCTCCTCATTATGATGGTGCCCTTATAATCAATCACAAGACTCACCGTTCCACACCGAATTATGTAAAAAATATTGGAGGACAAAAATATTTCTTCTGGATTGTCTTAGGGATCATAGCCGCCTCAAAGTTCAAATATATAAAAAAAAAAGAACTCCCAAAATATCCTACATTTAGTAGCAAAATGTCCAAATATACATTTAAGAATTCTTTTCCATAATGCCCTTAATTTAATTGAAAATAATTTAAATATAAGGTATTTTAAATTAATAAAAATTCTGATAATTATAAACATATGAAGCATAGTACTTTTTGTGAAAATATTTTTTTTAAAAAAATTAAACATCATGTTTTATAAATGATTTGAGTTTTCCTTCTACCAGTGGGAGATATTAGATTCTGCCAATTACTGTTAATCTACGAGGCGTAGAACGTTATTTTTACCTAATTTCCAGTCTTCTACAAGAGCTAGAATCTGAATTCTACAATTTTACAGCCATCTACCGCTCGCAGATTCTAAATTCTACAATTTATTAAGTTCTGCCGCAGCCGGTTTGCCGATTGTACCGTCTCTCTCTATCAATATAGCTTCTATCTGCCAATTTGTAGAACATACATTCTACCAAGTGGTTACCATTCCCATAAATGTAGGAGTCAATTTAGGAACAAATATTCAATTTCCTAAAATGTAATATTCTAAATATAATTAATTTCCGTTTTCATGTTTTTAATTTTTAATATTTTTGTTTTAATTCTGATTTCATTTTAAAAATTGTAGTTAGTTACTGAATATTATTTTCGTTTTAATTCTGATTTCATTAAAATATTGTAATTTAATAAATATAAACATATCAAACATAGTAATTTTGTGAAATTATTTTTAAAAAAAAAGGTTACTAAAAAAATTATTTTTTGTTTTCTAAGTTTCTGTAATTTTGTTGTAATTAAGAAATGAATATTTAATTTCTTAATATGTAATATTATAAATATATTTAATTAAGGAATGAATATTTAATTTTCTAAAATGTAATATTATAAATATATTTAATTCCCGTTTTTCATGTTTTTGATTTTAAATATTTTTGTTTTAATTTTGATATCATAAAAAATTATAATTAGTTACTAAATATTATTTTCGTTTTAATTCTGATTTCATTAAAAATTGTAATTAATTAATTATAAACATATTAAACATAGTAATTTTTGTAAAAACAATTTTTAAAGTTAAACATCATGTTTTACTAAAATATTGTTTTTCATTTTCTATGTTTCTTTAATTTTGTTGTTATTTTTCTGATATAAAATATATATTAATTTCTTTTAAAATATATGTTATTTTTCTAAGTTTCTAATATCTTGGACAGTTTTTCATGTTTTTAATTTTAAATATTTTTGTTTTAATTCTGATATCATAAAAAATTATAATTAGTTACTAAATATTATTTTCGTTTTAATTCTGATTTCATTTAAAAATTGTAATTAATTAATTATAAACATATCAAGCATAGTAATTTTTGTAAAAAAAAATTTTAAAGTTAAACATCATGTTTTACTAAAATATTGTTTTTCATTTTCTATGTTTCTTTAATTTTGTTGTTATTTTTCTAACATAAAATATATATTAATTTCTTTTAAATTTACAGAATATAAATATTTATTCTGTTTCCTTTTTTTTTAATTTTTGGATTATTGTTAATAGTAAATAAAAAATGATATTCATTTAAATATAAGGTTAATTTTGGAGTTTAGAATTTGCAAAAGTCTAATGAACCTTAGTTGGGAAAAATAAGTCTTAGTGGGACACTTTGCCATTAAATGTGGTTTAATTTAGCAAATTTCTCTATAAAAATTAGGTCTTTAATATTATTGGTTTTTAAATATTTATAATACTAAAAATTACCTTTAACTTATCGTAATGAATAGTTTATAATTAGAAATACTCTTTTTACAACAAATAAATTTTATTATTCAAAATTGTTTATTCATACGATTAGAACTAATAACTTGTATTTAAACAAAGTCATTCTGCTTATCGGTCAAACAAAAAGAATCACATTAAGTCTCTTTAATTTGGGTTTGTAACTTGAAGAATAAAATAATCTAAAAATATAATAAAAAAGAATGTTTAGTATATTAGACATCATAAAAAATATATCACTAAGTAAATCAATAAATAAAAACATGAAAGTACTTTAAGATGTTGCCTTGAATGATTAAAGACGGCTGATTGTGAAACTCTAATCAATTTTATTTATGGTTTTTGTCATGAAATTGTTTGCAAAAACTTTTTTTAAAATGATTGGCAAAGAATTTGTTTGATTTTTTCAATATATTTACCAAATCTAATTAAGAAAAATTATTTAAATATAATCAAGTTAAAACTTTCACCTAATAAATACTCAAACGTTCGTTCCTTTGATATTAACAATTGATAACAATTCCTACATCACTTTCCTATGCTAATTATATATATATAAGGTAAGTAATCCTTAATTTAGTTCTTTCTTATTTGGTTGTTTATATAGAACCAATTTTTTTTATTTGAAATCTTCAATGGTTAATCAACTCAAATCTTTTTAATAACATATACTTATATATATAAAAAAAAGATGTATGGGCTAAGTTATGGACCCTATTTGACCGCACCACTTACATATGTAAATAAATAGTTATGTTAGAAATGAAACTTGGCAAAAAGATTTGAGGTATAAATATGATGACCTGCTGGAGAGATTTTGGCTTCAATCACAACAGAATACAATACATTTGAAAGGATTTTCGCTCGCTCTACATTTCCATGCTCTCTTGTGTACACCCGTACCCTTCTCGATGGAGATTTTATTGGTCTGTCTCAGCAAACTGACCTTACCCTAAACAAAGTTGTTGCTGGTGAGAACGACCCTAACATTAGTCACCTGTACATGAGTTCGTATTAAAAGCTCCCTTTGCAACTCGAATTGGTGAAACACCCCGTTCCAGCATCTTGGTTGCGGTCAAGGCGTTCCATGTTATTGCCACTTACGCCGAACCTCCTCGATTAAACCCAATCTTAATTTAATTACCTTTTCAAAACCTATATTCCATTGGATCTTTACTACGACTTTCCTTAGCCATTTTCATCTTTAGACTCGTTCATCCTTGAAATATGTAACAAAGTCGTTTATATTTAAACCAATGTTTTTAAAACTGGATTAACTGGGAATCGGGTATGTGTCCCATTCGGGTTAACATTAAAAGTTAGACTGGTTATCAAATCGGGTCGAACCGCCAAAATTTTGAAAACCGGTAAAAAACCGGAACCACATTAAACCGGGTTCAAATATTTTGTTAACTAAAAAAATCATTTTATATTATTTTAGTTCTTATTTTTCAACAACAAAAAAAGTAAAAATAGAGTTTATAAAGTTAATGAGATAGTGAATTTGTTTCATAAAAAACTTTTGAAAATTATAAACCGATTAAAAGTGTTTGATATAAAACTTTTGAAAATTATAAACCGATTAAAAGTTTAAACTAAAACGCTCAAATGAGCTACAATTATTTTAGTATCTATGATTTAGTTTTGATTTGTTATTGTTATTGAAATTTTTTTTTCCAAATAGTTGTAATATTTGAATTTTTATATTGATATTTGGATAGATATGGACATATAAATTGAAAAACAATATAAGATTAAATATATATACTAATATTTTTTAAAAATATTAAACTTGGTTAAACCTGGTTGGACCACATTAACCCACAATCTAAAAGCTTTTCCGGTTTGGTCGTCAGTCCGGTTTTAAAAAATTGATTCAAACCCATTTTATACTTAATTTTTACTCGATTAAGAATATGTCCAATCATCATTACCTTCTTAGAGCATGTGCAATGCACATTTTAGGGTGTCTAATTGTGGTGTCCTAAACAATAGAATATAATTAAACTAAAGAAAATTATATCTAAACTTTTGGATCTTTGTCGTAATTAGGATATCTTTAGAGTGTTCTAATTGTGATGTCCTAAACTTATTAATAAAAAATATGCTAATACACATGTGAATGGTTCTCCATTGTACATACTCTTACATATCTAACTAGATTTTGACTCATGCACGCCAAGCGTGGGAATATAAATTTCAGTTTATTGTAGAATAAAAATATATTGTTTTACATCATGCATACCAAAAAAAATTATTCGATCGATTTTTGATTCTTGAGTGTCTTAATATGTGATAGGTTTTAAGTTTTAAGTGTATACAAAATATAAAAATGAAATAAATTGATTTACAATAACGAAACTAAAAAGCAAAAGATTATCTTATAATGTATGACAAAGAATGTAATCGATTGATACATCTTATATTTCTAAAAAAACAAATGTTTTTTAATAACTCTATAAAATCTGTTTAAACTCAACTTTATCACTAACCAAAATACTATTAATTGAATCGGTTTGAGTTTTCTGGTATGGTAATAGATTTGGTAAGTATATATTTTTGTCATCAATGCCGCATGTATATTAGAAATATTGAGATATGTAGATATTTCCACCATGATAAATTGACATGTTTTGATTGGTTGATTTAATTAATGTGTTCCTTAAGATCCTCTTTGAGTTACACCTAAGATTAATATGTTTCTTAAAACTCTCTTTAAATGACACATATGATTTTTAACTTTAGTGTCACCTAAATTAATATATATATGATGTTTAGTCATTATCCATTTTGTAACGCCCGTGAACCAAAAATGTGATTTCTGGTAGGTGTCGGGTGTGTGTCGATCGACACAGGCTGTTGCTTCTTCGAATTTTTGGCAGAGAAGTCTATGTCGATCGACACAGGTTGAGTGTGTCGATCGACATGCGTTAAAAATCAGACTTGGGCTTTGTTTTTGGTTCGTTTTGGTTAATGGGCCGGTTTGGGAACTTAGGATTCCGTATATAAGGTTGGAAACACGCGTTTTCCTACTCATTTGGGCCGAAAATCAGATCTAAAGGGGGTTTTTGGAGAGAAAGAGAGTTGAGAGGATTTGAGAAGTTTGAAGGAAATTCTTGTGGATATGTCCTTGATTCTTAATCCTATAGTGTGTGTTTCCGTGGGAGAGGCTTTGGGTGGCTGATTTGGTGCGAAAATCAGTGATTGGAGATTCGTGTTCTTCGTGGTTCATCCTCTTTTTCTTCAGATCTAAGGTGAGTGCGCGACCATAGGTCCTTGGATTGAGGAATAGATGTTATACGATTGCTTGTTGTGTGTTTTTGGTGGATTTGTGATTGTATGCGCAGGTTTTGGTTCGAAAAGTGTGGAGATTCGACCATGAGAGGATAGGTCGGATTCCAGCAGCAGAACGCCTGTCGATCGACAGGATTGTTTCCGTATCGATCGACAAGAGTTTTTAAAGTGCCCGTCGATCGACAGGATTGCTTCCCGTCGATCGACATGGTTGTTGTTGTTTCGGTTTTGTGCTTTTTGCTTGTTCTGTGCATTGTTTGATAATCCTGGTATTTCATGTATTTCTTTATTCAAGTAATTGGCATGTAGATGGGAAGACCGTCTCACTAAGTATTTATGATAATACTTACGCAACTCATTTGTTTTATGTGTTGCAGATAAAAGATTATGTGATCGCGGAATCATGGCAGAGGAAGAGGATGATTAGGGATTGTGAATTGTGATTAGGTTGCTAGAATGAATTGGAGTGTGGAATTGAATTGAGTTGTTGTTGTTAGGTTGTTAGTTATAAATTGTGAATCGTTTATAGAATGGTGATTGTTGTGTTCTGGAATTGTTATGTTTGTTGGGTAATGAATGGTTATTCTTGAGAACTTCCGCGTAATAATTGTGAGGAACTATAGTCGTTGAGGATTAATATTTATGGGAATATTAATCCGGGCTATTTAATTAATTGTTAAAAAAAAAAAAAAAACTCGGGTGTTACATTTTGGTATCAGAGCCTAGACGGTTTTAGGACCGCTAGGTTTGGATGAATTGAGACTATGTGTTTAAATTGATTATTGGTGCTTAGTCAATTTTAGTCTTAAAAATCATCCTCTCCAGCCTTTAAAGAGATTTTGCGGTAAGTTTTGGTTGTGTTTTCTGATTGTGAATTCTAGTCTCTTAGAATTGTTTTTGGGATGAGTGGAGTGTGCGATGGCTAGAGTTCCGAGAGGCCGTGGTGGCAGAGCTGGTGGCCGTGGTGGCAGAGCTGGTGGTCGTGGAGGCCGGAGTCGTGGTTTTGGTCGTGGTCGTGGTCGGGGCCGTGTGGCTAAGTTGTTCGAGTGGGAGACTCAGAGTGAGTCATCGGGTCAGGTGGTCGGTTCGCCTGTGTCCCAGGAGTTGTCAGAGGGCTCTGTCAGTGTGTCAGATGGTTCAGCTGGAGCGAGAGTTAGTGCTAGGGCTTCGGGTGCGGCGGGAGGCCCAAGTGCAGGTGGTGCTTCAGGCAAAGCTCAGGATCCGAAGGATCATGTGTCTAAGATGCTAGCGTTGATCTTGGAGCATTTACCGGGTGCAGTGCCAGTGCAGACTCCAGTAGGAGGCGGACATTGTGGTCTTGGGGAGAATTCTTGGGCGAGTTTAATGCCAGATATTTTCCTCAAGAGGCGGTGGAGCAGTTAGAGCTGCAGTTTCAGAGTTTGGTTCAGGGTTGTCGATCAGTTCGTGAGTAGATGTTGAGTTCAGCAGGTTAGTGGTCTATGCGAGTAGCGGCATGGATGAGGAGAGAGCCCAGTTGGGCAAGTTCGTGGCAGGACTCCGGATCGGGCTGAAGAAGCCTGGCTTGGCTTCCAGGTAAGCCTCAAGGGCAGAGTTGGTGGAGGCACTCATAGCGGTCGAGGGCCTAGAGGAGCAGTTCGAGGTTTGAGCTGGCTGTTGGTGTCCTTTTCGGTTTTGTTTCCGTTTTCCGAGTTTTGGAGTTTCGGTGTTGTTTCTGGATTTTTATTGTATTTCGTTGGTGTTGAAATGATTTACATTTTTGAAATTTATAAGATGGTGTTCCTTATTTATTTCAATTGGTTTTGAGATGTGTGGTTCGTGATGTGTTTATATATGTGGACCATGTTGGTCAGGTTGTGAGGTATCCCAGGATGGGGATGTTGTGACTATACCACGTCAGGCGACTCTAATCAGAGGAGAGGTGTGTTCTCTTGTGTGCTTATTGGGAAGCGTGTTCCCGGGATAAGCAGCGAGGGATGTGAGATCTCTTGCGGGGGTGTGAGATCCCCAGATACCGCTGGCTCGAGGGAAGTGTCTCAAGAGTGCGAGCGGTATATTTTCGTGTGTGGATTAGAGGGAGCCTCTGAGGTCAGGGGAGGATCTCGTGTGGTATCGGCTATGTCGGGCCGGGATTTTGGTCTATGTTGGACGATTGCAGAACGAGTGGGAATCTCGTATAGTGCTGGCTGGAGCAGCCAAGTTTTGGTCTGTGATAGACGGTTCGAGTGGCTCAGGTGGTGAGTCGAGGTATCGCTGGTGAGGTTGGGCCTATGGTGGAGTTCGGGAAACAGATGTAGCATTCAAAATCCAAATCTGGACTGATGGATGGCTGTACGTGTTCTTGTTTGATTGTTGTACAGTCAACTGCCAGACCTAGTTGGGCTAGGTATGGTCTGGACTGACGGGCGATTGTACATGTTCTTGTTTGATTGTGGTACGATTGACAGCCAGACCCGGACGGATTAAGAATGTCGCATCGTGGGTTCTGGACGAAACTAGGCAAGCGTTGTGCATTTCGAGTGGTGGTTATGCTCTTGGTGTGTTTAGTGTGCTTGTGGTAAGCACAGAAGGTGGCGTCGGGATCGGAGATCACCTGGACGCGTTTGTTATCATATGCTTAGTGTATATCGTGGAGTGTTTGAGGAGTCCCGAGGAGCACGAGGCTCATTGGATTTTGGTTTTGGAAAAGCTTCCAGAGCGGAAGCTGTTTGCCAAGTTGAGTAAGTGCAGTTTTTGGCAGAGGCAGATGGGATTCCTTGGTCATATTGTATCTTCAAAGGGTGTTTCAGTGGATCCGGCGGAGATAGAGGCTATCAGGGATTGGCCTAGACCGTGTAATGCTACCGAGATCAGGAGTTTCTTGGGTTTAGCCGGTTATTACCGGAGGTTCGTCAAGGGTTTTGCGAGTATGGCGCAGCCGATGACGAAGCTGACCGGTAAGGATGTTCCGTTTGTCTGGTCGCCGGAGTGCGAGGAGATTTTTGTGAGACTCAAGGAGATGTTGACTAGTACGCCGGTGTTAGCACTACCCAAGCCAGGGAAGCCGTACACCGTGTATACTGATGCTTCAGGAGTTGGCCTGGGTTGCGTCTTGATGCAGGAGGGTCGAGTTATCCCTTATGCTTCGAGGCAGTTGCAGGGCAGTGAGCGTAATCGGCCTACGCATGATCTAAAGTTGGGAGCAGTAGTGTTCGCTCTGAATATTTGGAGGTCTTATCTCTATGGGGGGGGGGGGGGGGGGGGGTGAGGGCAGATTTTCACGGATCACAAGAATCTGCAGCACATCTTCACTCAGCCATTGTTAAATATGTGACAGAGACGCTGGGTTGAGTTGCTGGCAGATTACGATCTGGAGATTATTTATCATCCGGGCAAGGCTAATCAGGTAGCAGATGCCTTGAGTCGACAAAGGTCCAATTCAGCTTGTGAACGGGATATTGAGGATTTAGTAGGCGAGATTAGCACGTTGTGTCTGCGTGCTATTTTGGAGGAGCCATTGGGCTTAGAGGCGGTTAATCAGGCAGACCTGCTGAGTAGGATTTTTGCGGCTCAGGCGAGCGATTTAGGTCTGGTAGCTGTGTCGATCGCAGCGGGTTCTGTGTATCAGGTCTCATCGAGTGGGGCAATTCTTGTTCGCGGTCGGGTTTGTGTACCCAAGGTTGAGGAGCTGAGGCAGGAGATTCTGAGTGAGGCTCATTCGAGCAAGTTCTCGATTCATCCGGGTGCGACTAAGATGTATCGTGATCTCAAGCGGTATCATCCGGGTGAGTGCAGATTTTCACGGATCACAAGAATCTGCAGCACGTCTTCACTCAGCCATTGTTAAATATGTGACAGAGACGCTGGGTTGAGTTGCTGGCAGATTACGATCTGGACATTATTTATCATCCGGGCAAGGCTAATCAGGTAGCAGATGCCTTGAGTCGACGAAGGTCCAATTCAGCTTGTGAACGGGATATTGAGGATTTAGTAGGCGAGATTAGCACGTTGTGTCTGCGTGCTATTTTGGAGGAGCCATTGGGCTTAGAGGCGGTTAATCAGGCAGACCTGCTGAGTAGGATTTTTGCGGCTCAGGCGAGCGATTTAGGTCTGGTAGATGTGTCGATCGCAGCGGGTTCTGTGTATCAGGTCTCATCAAGTGGGGCAATTCTTGTTCGCGGTCGGGTTTGTGTACCCAAGGTTGAGGAGCTGAGGCAGGAGATTCTGAGTGAGGCTCATTCAAGCAAGTTCTCGATTCATCCGGGTGCGACTAAGATGTATCGTGATCTCAAGCAGTATTATCACTGGGTCGGAATGAAGAGAGATGTGGCAGCTTATGTTGCTAAGTGCAACACGTGCTCGTTGGTCAAGGCAGGGCACAAGGTTCCGAGTGGTCTCCTGCCTCAGCTCGGGGGGGGGGGGGGGGGGAGGGGGGGTGAGTGCAGATTTTCACGGATCACAAGAATCTGCAGCACATCTTCACTCAGCCATTGTTAAATATGTGACAGAGACGCTGGGTTGAGTTGCTGGCAGATTACGATCTGGAGATTATTTATCATCCGGGCAAGGCTAATCAGGTAGCAGATGCCTTGAGTCGACAAAGGTCCAATTCAGCTTGTGAACGGGATATTGAGGATTTAGTATGCGAGATTAGCACGTTGTGTCTGCGTGCTATTTTGGAGGAGCCATTGGGCTTAGAGGCGGTTAATCAGGCAGACCTGCTGAGTAGGATTTTTGCGGCTCAGGCGAGCGATTTAGGTCTGGTAGCTGTGTCGATCGCAGCGGGTTCTGTGTATCAGGTCTCATCGAGTGGGGCAATTCTTGTTCGCGGTCGGGTTTGTGTACCCAAGGTTGAGGAGCTGAGGCAGGAGATTCTGAGTGAGGCTCATTCGAGCAAGTTCTCGATTCATCCGGGTGCGACTAAGATGTATCGTGATCTCAAGCGGTATTATCACTGGGTCGGAATGAAGAGAGATGTGGCAGCTTATGTTGCTAAGTGCAACACGTGCTCGTTGGTCAAGGCAGGGCACAAGGTTCCGAGTGGTCTCCTGCCTCAGCTCGGGGGGGGGGGGGGGGGTGAGTGCAGATTTTCACGGATCACAAGAATCTGCAGCACATCTTCACTCAGCCATTGTTAAATATGTGACAGAGACGCTGGGTTGAGTTGCTGGCAGATTACGATCTGGAGATTATTTATCATCCGGGCAAGGCTAATCAGGTAGCAGATGCCTTGAGTCGACAAAGGTCCAATTCAGCTTGTGAACGGGATATTGAGGATTTAGTAGGCGAGATTAGCACGTTGTGTCTGCGTGCTATTTTGGAGGAGCCATTGGGCTTAGAGGCGGTTAATCAGGCAGACTGCTGAGTAGGATTTTTGCGGCTCAGGCGAGCGATTTAGGTCTGGTAGCTGTGTCGATCGCAGCGGGTTCTGTGTATCAGGTCTCATCGAGTGGGGCAATTCTTGTTCGCGGTCGGTTTGTGTACCAAGGTTGAGGAGCTAAGGCAGGAGATTCTGAGTGAGGCTCATTCGAGCAAGTTCTCGATTCATCCGGGTGCGACTAAGATGTATCGTGATCTCAAGCGGTATCATCCGGGTGAGTGCAGATTTTCACGGATCACAAGAATCTGCAGCACGTCTTCACTCAGCCATTGTTAAATATGTGACAGAGACGCTGGGTTGAGTTGCTGGCAGATTACGATCTGGACATTATTTATCATCCGGGCAAGGCTAATCAGGTAGCAGATGCCTTGAGTCGACGAAGGTCCAATTCAGCTTGTGAACGGGATATTGAGGATTTAGTAGGCGAGATT